>CM045937.1:2440161-2635161 GCA_025177825.1 Aechmea fasciata | reverse complement strand
AGCGGTGAGTTCCGGAACAGTCACCTAGGGGATCGTGGCCCCGACGGACGGTCCCTCGGGTCTTGTAGGCTTAGAGCCTCCCCGTTCAGTGAGGAATTTTGGGTCTTGAGTTTGTTGGGGTTAACTATGCTAACCGGCAAGATTGGGTAATGAGCTAAGTAAAGTAAAGTATGGTAAAGTGCATGCATGCAAACATATTTAAATTCGATTATCTATCTATCTGACTCTTTCTTGCAGGCATAGTATTAGCTTATATAGTTTGGTTACTATTTCATTTCCGTTGAAATACTTATGCCTGGATAGACCTAGTGGGTAAGTCGGCGGGGTCGGTTGCCGAGCCCACTGGGAACTTCGTTTTAGTTCTCACACCACTAACCCCACAGGTCCTAGCACGAGCGGGGCGGCGGAGGACCGGGGCAAGGGGTTAGCGCCATAGCTAGTGGCCACCGGAGTCTCGCATCTAGTCATTTCATTTTTGTTATACTTGTATCAACTTTATTTTTGTTGAACTATAGACGTCAAGTTATGTAACATACTGGACTTGCGCAAATTGCGGAGTTCGAGTATTCGACTTGAGTTCGGAGCTTTTCCAGATTTTCTGGAGGGTCGTTGACTATGTTCCGACCTAGAGCACGTGTACCGAGGCTAGCGGATGAATCCTAAGCACTAAAGTCCAAAAAGTTGGATTTTAGGTTGCTCTCGGATTGAGGTACGGAGGGTGTGCAGTACGAAATTGTTGCTATGCAGTACAGAAATTGTTGCTATACGGTACGGGATGGATTACATGCCGGTATGGGAGAGCGATGGACGCCAACCCGAGCCTCGGGTTTGGGTACATTTGAGGTCTATCTTAGGTATGGGATGGCTTGTCATGCAGTACAACTTTGCGATTTCGACGATTTAAAGCTGAGGGTGTTTTAGCATTTTGTTGCTTCTATTAGTGTACCACACACACTAGGGCTTCTTTTGTGCCCCCCCCACAGCAGCAAGAGGTAGGAGGAACTCCTCTCTCTACCCCTTGACATTTCTAGGGTTTTGGTAGGGTTTTTCTTAGGATTAAACCCTCTTTTTGCTTCTTTGTGCTTGGTAGAGCCTCTACCACCATTGTTGGAGCTTGGAACTTGGTGTTTGGGACCTTGTGGAGGATCAAGCTTCAAGCCTAGGGCTTTTTGAGCTTGGATTAGAGCTTCTTAGAGGTATGTGAGTGATCTCTTTCCTCTAGTTTCGATTTTTGTGGGTTTTCATGAGATGAAACCCTAGAATGGGATTCTAGGGTTAGGATTTGGGGATTTTCGATTGAGGGCCTTTGGGACCTAATTGATGAGTTTAGAACTTTGATTTAGGTTGGATTAGAAGGACTCTAACTCCCAATTGGAGATCAAGAGCACTTCCTTCGCATTCGGTGAGTTTTCTCCAACCTTTTGTCGAAATCCTTAAAGTGTGAACTCAAGGTTTATCTTCTTAGCTTGTAACTCCTAGGGTGTGCTTTTTAGGACTCTAGGAGTGATTATCGAAGCTTCGTTAGCGGTTCGGAGCAACGCTTTTCGCACTTGGTGGGTTTGGCTTCATGAGCATAGGAGCAAATGGCTCCTAAGTGCTTAGTTGGTTTGATTTAATTATTTGAATGCATATTCATGCTATATAGATTTATTATGAATTTTGAATCACTTAAAATGCATGCCTTATGTATGATAAAATATTCACTCTATATAGTAGAGCTATTTGGGTCAAAGCATGTGGGGGTGGTTCTTGGGGCGCACAGGAGTGTGCCTTTATGGTGATTTTAGCTTTGCTAATGTTAATTGTGAACATTAAATACATGTTGGGACTTAGAAACCTTAAGTGTCATAAAGCGGCACTTAACATAGAAAACTATGAAACTGCAACATAGAGACTTGACATAGGCCACTTAACATATACTATATTCCATGTTAGAGACATGATGACATAGAGATAGGCCTTTTGGACAATTGTACATTCCATGTTAGAGACATGATGATTTGGGACTTGTGACGAGTTTTGTGACTTTGCCATTGTGCTCATTCGCACATGCTTGTGAGGGTAGCTCCCTACAAGCCGGCACTCCGGAGTTGGCCAACGCGTTTCTAGTATTCGCCGTGCGGGATTGGGCGCCGAAGTGGATTGCCGTGGGACAGTCGCATTCCTAGGGTGGGAATGTTGACTACTACGGGGCCATTAGGCTCGGCATTTGGGCTAGGCAGCCTTCGGGTGGGCATCGGCCATATCGCCTTCGGGTTGATCTTAGTGTGGTTAAACTAAAAGTAGTTTAAAGACAACTGTGGACTTGACTAGAATAGTAAACTTTAACACCTTACTATCACTTGAGGAATTATTGGGTTATGGTTAGAATAGTAAACTTTAACTCTTTACTATTGCTATGGATATTGGACTTGTTGGTTATATTTACTATTCATGCTTAGAATAGTCGTTTACTTATGCTTATTCATGCTAAGTAGAGATATCATGCTTTAGTAGCTTACTCGTTATTTATTTCGCTTACACTTACTTGCTTAGTTTTGGGCCTAGTGGAGCATGCAACTGAAGTCAGTAATTGCCCACTGGGAACTATTAATTAATAGTTCTCACGCCCTCTTTTTCTAATGTGTTTCAGAGCCTTCGGCACCGGCGGAGGCAAGGGATCGTGGAAAAGGGACCGCTAGCTAGTTTCGCAGCTTTCCTCCTTGTAGGGGTTTTTCTCTCTTTTTGTACCTTGGTGAGATTGAGAGAGTTTTGTATCCCTATGTAGAGACTACCCTGTACTTAGTTATTGTGGTGTTCGGATCTCTTTTTATTGTATTCTCTTTATGGTTTATATTAAGATTGGTGCTTTACTTTTAGTCTCTTCTTTATGCTTCCTTGTATAGAATTCTAGTTGTTATACTGCTCTGATACTTCTAGATTCTTTTTATTTTGTTGGTTATTTATCGTTTTTGTTAGACGCCTTGTATGTTGTAGACATACGGCGGAGTCTGCTGTGGGCAAGCCGGACTTGGTCCGGCGACAGGTTATAAACATTCAAGTAATTTTTGGGAGATGACAAATGTAAAAAGAAATGATGTATTGAATGCTAAAAGAATGTAATAGACTAGTTTACTTGTATTTGGTTCAAATGTAATCAAGTTCATGTATGGTTTATATTCTAGCTTAGTGCTTACTCTTCCGCTGTGTTGTTGCCTACCTTCGTGTAAGCCTTGTATGATTGCAAATTCTCTTTGATTTGTTAAATTGTACTTGTTGTTAGAGCCTTGGGCGGGCAGGGGAGGCCCTGTCCGTTCGGCGTCTGTTGACGTGGCCCGAACCCGACCAAATAGGCGGGTAGCGGGGCGTGACACTTAATCATAGTGTCGGCAAATGCTAAATATTAAAGACGCTATAAGAAAGCGTCGTTTAAAATGTATCGTCTAAAATATATTTTGTTGTAGTGATAATAGCACTAGCATATATATATATATATATATATATATATATAGACCTAGGCTGGTATGATATCAATAGCACCAAGCGTTTGGTGCTATTAGGTTTCGACCCTTGGATGAAAAAATGAACGGTTAGGATGATGTGGGCCCTCTAGGGTTGAGTAAGTTATTGGTTTAATAGTATAATCTAACGGGTGAAAATAGTCAAAGCGTTAAATCTAACGGTGGAAAACTTGATAGCACCAACGCTTGGTGCTATCGATAGTATCCCAGCCGGACTATATATATATATATATATGTAGAGTCCGGCTAGTATACTATTATGAGTACGATCGTCATCGTACTCATAAGTTGTTTTCGACGATAGAGCCTCCGTATCGACGATCCACACCGTTAAACGTTATTTACATCATTTAAAACTTCTAGAAATAAAATTTTATAATTTTTCGACATCATTTACCTTACGATCAAGAGGTCACAAATTCGACAATTTTTAACGTCCGGTATGGGATACTTGCTAGTTTAACGGTGTAAAAGAATTGGAATTTGTTGAATTTTTGATAGAAAATTCTATTCACTATATAGATAAAGATCAATAACTCCGATCTTGAATTGAAGGATCCGATAATCCTTTTTTAGGACGTTGTTCGATTTTGACCGTTCATTTTATGCCAACTTGATGGACTTTATTATGATTTCGAAAATTTACGAAATTTATTTTCTACAAGTTTCAAATACTCTAGATCATATTTAACGGAGTGGATCGTCGATTCGGAAGCTCCATCATCGAAAACAACTTATGAGTAGTAGGGCGCCAATACTCATAGTAGTATAGTAGCCATGGCCTATATATATATATATATATATATATATATATATATATACTACTATCCTATTAATAGGATAGGAGCACTTGTCTATCAAATTTTTAACCCTTGGATGAGAAATTGTAGGGTTAGGATGATATTAGTCGGTTAGGGTTGAATGGTCCCCATAGGGTTGAGTGGTCCCCACTGGTTTATAGTATTTAATCCAATGGTTAGAAATGATGAAAAGAGTTGATCCAAAGGCTAAAAAACTGATAGGACAAGTGATCCTATCCTATTAAAAGGATAGTAGACGGACTCTATATATATATATATATATATATATATATATATATATATATATATATATATATATATATATATATATATATATATATATATATATATAGTGGCCTCTAATATACTTATTATTAAAGATTTATCATTTCTCAGATTATAGTGGTTTTCGATGAGAAAAGCTTCCGAATCGACGAATTCACATCGTGAACGTTATTCTGACATTTAAAACTTCTAGAAATAAAATTTTATAATTTTTCAACATTATTTACCTTACGATCAAGAGGTCACAAATTTGATAATTTTTAACGGCCGGTATGGGATACTTGCTAGTTTAACTGTGCAAAAGAATCGAAGTTTGTTGAAATTTTGATAGAAAATTCTATTCACTACCTAAATAAAGATCAATAACTCCGATCTTGAATTGAAGGATCCGATCATCCTTTTTTAAGACATCGTTCGATTTTGACCGTTCATTTTATGCCCGCTTGATGGACTTTATTATGATTTCGAAAATTTACGAAATTTATTTTCTAGAAGTTTCAAATACTCTAGATCATATTTAACGGAGTGGATCGTCGATTCGGAAACTCCATCATCGAAAACAACTTATAAGTAGTAGGGCTCCAATACTCATATATAATAGTTTAGTAGCCATGGCCTATATATATATATAGAGAGAGAGAGAGTTGAGCTAGAAATCTCTCGATAGTAAACGGAGCATTTTACTATCGAGTTGTTTTCGATGATAGAACTTCCAAATTGACGATCGCTCGTTAAATATGATCTAAATCATTTAAACTACCCAGAAATCAAATTTCACGCACTTTCGATATTGTTCTTTTATCCATCTAGTGAACAGAAAATGAATGGTTGAAAATGAATATTCTTTAAAAAATGATGGTAGGAGTCTTGTAATCAAGATCAAGCGTACGTATAGATCTTGTTTTAAATAGTTTAAAGAATTTTCTAATAAAAATTCAATTGATTTGGATATCTTTACACCGTTAAACGAGAAAACGTCTCTTATCCACCATTAATATTATAAATTTTGAAACCCTTTGATCATTAGGCAAATCTTTGTCGAAAATATTTGAAATTTGATTTCTAAACACTTTAAGTGGTATAGATCATGTTAATTTGAGCCGATCGTCAATTTGGAAGCTACGTCATCGAAAACAATTTCGATAGTAAAATGCCCAGTTTACTATCGAGAGAGAGTATTCTAGCTCAACTCTATATATATATATACCCCTTTTCTTTATTTAAAAATAATAATAATAATAATAACTTGCTTTTTCTGGCTCCACAAATGGCTACCCTACGGAGCCACCATGGGCTGCGCGATGCAGTTTTTTTTTTTTTTTTAAGGTCGAAACCGTCCAACATGGCGATGCACTCCACGTGTAGCCTTACCAAAAAGGGATTTACATACGGCCCCTTGCATGGCGCGGCGCTGAAGACAGCGCCATCGACCAAACGCCGGTCACTTTGGGATTGATCAATATCGCTAGCGGCCAAATAAAAAATATATATATTATTATTATTTTTATATGAAAGGTAACTCGAATAAGATTCAAAAGAAATAAAAAGTTGGCAAAAGATGCGGCTCTGATATCACATGTTGAAACTTTATTAGAAATTAAGCTCGTATTTTCTGCCATAATTTCGATTTCGCTACCCAGGTTATAGACGACGGTTCTTGCTCGCAGTTTGTCCTCGTTCATGATCTGCAAGAAAACAGAACATTTCGAGTCTAATTCGCTTATCTCTGATGTAGAACGAAACGGAAGTATTTTTTCGTATCTTTTAGCGGAAGCAATTTGCGATAAAACGCGACGAGCTCGGATCGTATAGATTGATTCACGTGCTCTCGAATCGTCCACGAAAATATTTTATACATCCAAACTTGCGGTGGATCGAACTATAAACAAGCACGATCTTCAATCCACTATTTAAAACCCTCTAAAATAATAGATTAATGGAAGATATGATTTCTTGTTATGTTTCTTATTCCATCTTATGTGAGATTGCCCATATACTCATAAGAGATTCCAAAATCTTAATTGGTATTTAAGAAATAAAACCAAGTCGATTTATAATTTGGAGTACAATATTTATAAATTCAATAATCTAGCGTGCAAACTTTTGTACTGAACTTGAGCTAGAATCAATAATTATTGAAGTACGAGAGCTCTCAATATTTTCACCTTACTTTTAACAATTAGGTATTCATATCAATAATAATTGGCACTGTTAAATATGGTTTATAAGTTATAACTTGTGAACTTTCTATATATAAATCAAATTTTCATTGAAGTTTGTTGATTTTCAGATCACCTAATTAATAGATAAATGGTATCAAAAAATCACGCAATTTGATTTGTGAAAAATTAACGAGTAAATCATATTGAATTGTGGCGATTGCTGATCCGGATATTGCATTATAAAAAATGGCATAAAATTTAGTTGTGAGCTAAGAAGATATAATTCTGCCTCTAGAAATGACATCTTAATCCTCTGTGAAGTTAAAATAAAATTAGTAAGTGATAAAATAGTCATTTGAAAAACAATATTTGGATAATTAGAATAACAATTCCGCCAACAAATGCTAATAACTTTAGGGGGTGTTTGATTCCACATAAAAGTATGAAAAACTATATTTAGTGGAAAATAATTTCCGATGAAATAGTAATATCATATTTTGTCGTGTTTGGTTAGCAAAAAGTTAAAAACTAATTTTCAATCATACTTAACTATCTTGTCTAAAAAAAAATTTAGAATGCATCCGTTATGTTGATGTGGCGCCACTTGGATTTACCTGTTGTAGTTATTAAAAATATATTCCTCTCATACTTTTTACTCAAAATAAAGAATATAATTAACTATTGATAGATAATATGATGTGACTAATACTTAGTAGAATTTATTCTGGTTTACAGGAAAACAAATTAGAAAAGTTATTTTCCTTTTTAATTTTCTGTTTTTAATTTGATGGGATTGTTAGAAGTGTGAGTGAAATCACCACCCATTAAGCCTTAGTTTGATATTGAGATCTATTTAATACTATTAGATAAAATGAAATTGAGAAAAAGCATATAGATATATACTTTTACTGTCACGCCCCGGGTTGCTCGGGCAACCGGGCACGCCGACAATCCGCCGTACACAAGAAATTTTTCCTTGTATACGAAGCGTAGCTGTACCTGTATAGAAATACAACGCTACAAGCAGTAGCATAGAGCTGAAACATACTATAAATACAAACAGGTAGTACAAAAGAGCTATATACATACAAGTTCACCAAGACCACTACTCGCTCTAGCGAGTTCACGACTGTATGTACAAAAGAGTAACCCAAAAGTCACTACCTGCAGTAAAGGAAGACGGCTAACACGACACCAGTCGGGAAGGGCTCTAGCTCGCGACGCCCTTACCACGGTCCCCCTCGGAAACGACGACGGCGACGCCGAAGGCCCGGCAACAAGAGTGGAAGAAACGGGGCGTGAGAACTACTGTAAAAACAGGTAGTCCTCAGTGGGTGCCGCCCTAATCAACATCGGTCCACCCACTAAGTCTACAGGGTAAGTAAGAGTAGGAAAAAGAAAACTGGAAACATTCTACAGCTATAAGTCACTACTCTGAACACTCAAGACTAACCACCCGTAGTACCAACCAAACACGACCCAATTTCACCAGGGACCGTGAAACACCCGTCCCGCCCGTCGAAGCAACACTACAACTACCTCACGGGTAGCTAGCGGAGAGCGAGTCCAAACGAGGACGTGGCGACACCAACGCAAAGCACAAAGCCGGACTCGGAGCGGCACTCGTGGGCGCGAACCAGCGAGTATGCAAGCGTATCTCTGTCGAGCTCAATCGGCTCTCACGGGCATAGTCAAGAAAGCGTGTCAAACCACTAACACACCACGTGCCCACAGCACACACATCGAAACCGAACATAGCTCGGCATCCACGGCGCGAGCGTCAAACTAGCTACACTACTCACGGGTATCCGACGGACACCCCCGGCGACGATACAATACAACACGGCTCCTAGAGCTAAATCTGGTAGTGTAATATATGACGATTGGTCGTAGTTTTCTCCTAAGTCAAGTCCAAGTCCAGACATGTATAAAAATACTACTAGTGAACATGATCCAAAATTCAAATCTAATACTAGTTGATATTCATGAATTCGAGCTACGGACCAAACATTAAAACCGAATTATAAATGCCGACTACTTAAACTTAGGAATGACCGATGGATGCCCACCTCTCGTGGCGAATCCCCGGACAAGGAGTGCCCTGGGTCCCTCGATCACCTTCGCTGATCCGTCACCGTCCAAAAGATAACCTGCTGCGAAGAGATAAACCACAAACTCGATTTCTTTGAAATCTGTCCGAAAAACTGCGGCCGAGAAAAGCTTAAAGTTCACTAAGCTAACCTTGTCCAAATTCAGCGAGCAAGGGCTCGAAATCTTTGCCTCGCGATCGGTAATCCAACGGCTCCGGTTTCGCTGGATTCCGCCTCTCCTACGCTGAGTTCTAGGCGAAACACCGACGTCGACGCTGGAAAACAGCAAATCAGATTGTCAGATTCTGCTCGCGGGACAGCGGCTCAGTAAAACGACACTTCGACTGGGCTAACCTGCTCCAAATCCAGCGAGTAAGGTATCGCTGGAATCGCCTCGAAGTCGCGGATCCAATGCCCCAGATTTCGTCGCGATCCGAGTTCCCTACATGGAGAAAAAGGCAAAACACCGCGGAGTGTCGCTGCAGTCAGCAGCAGTTCGAGGAGGAAAACAGCCAGGGAGAAAACTGGGATTTCGACTGAGCTAATCTTCGCCAAAAATTCCAAATAAATGCTCGTTGGATTCCTCTCGTCGTCACGGTTCCAACGAGTCTAGGCACGAAATCCGTCGCTTCTACGTCGCGTACGACCCAAAATACGGCGAGTCGACGTCGATTTCTGCGACGATCCGAACTTACCTCGAAAATCGTTAAAGTGGAAGCAATGGAGATGTTCTAGCTGATTGACTCACCTCTGGAGATCCCTTAGAGTCGTCGTAGTGTCGAAGATGGCGAAATCCCGAGCTCGCCTAGCTCCCTCGCAGCACCTCGGCGTCGGAAATGCACTCGAAAAACTTCGCGGCGCGACATCGGCGAAGAAGCGACCACCCGAGCTTCCTTACTCCAACCAAGCTATCCTAGAGAGAGAGAGAGGGAAGAAGGAGAAGTAGAGAAGATGAAGGTGCTGTGAAAAAGCCTCTCACCCTCTCTCTTGACGTGTAAGCATGCATGGGGGAGGGTGAAAAGAACAATGTGGCAATTTACCAAATTGCCCTCTGCTTACCCACAAGGTCCGTTTGGCGTCCATTTCGCACCAACGCGATCCAGACTTGTCCAGACACTCACTCGAGCTGTCGACAAGCCTCAACTGTAACCACCCAGGTCACTACATCCTCCCCCACTACAAAGAGTTTCGTCCTCGAAACCAGAAAGTACCTCAGCTCGGCGCATCAAACAGGTAGGGGTAAGACTCCCTCCTCACCGTCGCTGGCTCCCAAGTTGCCTCCCGTTCCTCGTGTTTACTACACTCTACCTTCACATTCGGGATGACCCGAGTGCGCAATTCTTTCGCCGCGCGAGCAAGAATCCGCAACGGCCGCTCCTCGTATCGAAGATCCTCGCTAATCTCAAACAGAGTGAAGTCAATCACGTGAGAAGGGTCGAACACATATTTCCTCAATGCGAGACGTGGAAACGTCGTGGACGCACAAGCCGTGGGGGTAGAGCGACCACGTAAGCAACGGCCCAACTCGCGCCAAAGCCTCGAAAGGGCCAATGTAGCGTGGACTGAGCTTTCCACGCACTCCAAAGCGGCGAATCCCTCTAGATGGCGAGACTTTAAGGAATACATGGTCTCCAACCTGGAACTCTAAGTCTCGCCTCCTGGTGTCGGCGTAGCTCCTCTGGCGGCTCTGGGCTGTCAAAAGGTGTCGTCGAATCATCTTCACCTTTTCCTCAGCCTCCGATAGAATCTCTGGCCCGAGCGTCTTCCTTTCACCCACATCGCTCCAAAACAAAGGGGATCGGCATCTGCGTCCATACAATGCCTCAAATGGAGCCATCTGAATGCTCGGTTGATAGCTGTTGTTGTACGCAAACTCAACCAGTCTCAGATGCTGATGCCATCCTCCACCAAACTCCAAGACGCATGCCCTCAGCATGTCCTCTAGCGTCTGAATGGTCCTCTCGGCGGCCGTGTGTACGTGGGTGAAACGGCTTATTTGTCTTGAAGTGCAGCTGTGTACCCAAAGCTGGCTGCAAGCTCCTCCAGAAGTGTGATACAAACCTTGGGTCTCTATCTGATACAATCGACGCTGGTACGCCATGCAGCCTGACAATCTCATCCAGGTATAGCTGAGCAAGTCTCTCTCTGGGCCAGGTGGTCTGAACCGGTAGGAAGTGAGCAGACTTGGTCAGTCTGTCCACTATCACCCAAATAGCATCGTAGCCACCCTGTGCTCTAGGTAATCCCACAACAAAGTCCATCGTGATCTGTTCCCATTTCCACTCTGGCACTGGCAGACTCTGAAGCTTGCCAGCAGGCACTTGATGCTCTGCCTTCACCTGTTGGCAAGTTAAACACTGAGCCACATATCTGCCAATGTCTCTCTTCATTCCATTCCACCAGAACTGTGCCTTTAAATCCTTATACATTTTGGTTCCACCAGGATGAACCGTATAAGGAGAACAGTGAGCCTCTCTAAGGATGTCTGCTCTAATCTCAGAATCCATAGGCACACACAACCGGTCCCTGTACCGTAGTACTCCCGAACTGTCCACTGTAAAGCCCTCTGCCTGTCCCCTCTCTTTCTGCTCTCGAATCCTCAAAAGATGTGGGTCTCCACTCTGTTTCTCTCGGATCCTATCCAACAAGGTAGGCTGCAAAACCATAGACATAAGTATTGCAGTAGACCCAGGGGACACAACCGCGAGACTCAACCGCTGTAGCTCCTCAAGTAACGGCCTCTGCTGCGTGATCAACAAACACGAGCTCTGCACTGCCTTCCTGCTCAACGCATCTGCCACCACATTCGCCTTGCCGGGATGATATTGAATGCTAATATCATAGTCCTTCAATAACTCTAACCACCGGCGTTGCCTCAGGTTCAACTCCTTCTGGGTGAACAGATACTTGAGACTTTTGTGATCTGTGAAAACCTCACAGTGCTCGCCATATAGGTAATGTCGCCACAACTTCAAAGCAAAAACCACTGCGGCAAGCTCCAAGTCATGCGTAGGGTAATTCTTCTCGTAATCCTTTAATTGCCGTGAAGCATAAGCAATTACCCTACCATCTTTGCATCAACACACTGACCCCACCGTATGATGCATCATCAGATTACATATCCTTCCCCCATGCTTGGAAGGGCAAGGATAGGAGCTGACATCAACCTCTGTCTCAACTCATCAAAGCTCCTCTGACAGTCCTCACTCCAGATAAACTTAATTCCTTTACGAGTCAATCGAGTGAGGGGTGTGGAAAGCTTCGCAAAGCCTTCCACAAACCGACGGTAGTATCCTGCAAGTCCTAGAAAGCTCCGCACCTCGGTCACCGTCGTCGGTCTGGGCCAATCAGCCTCAATCTTCTTCGGGTCCACCGCCACTCCGTCTGCTGAGATCACGTGGCCCAAGAAAGCAACCTCCCGTAACCAGAACTCGCACTTCTTCAACTTGGCATACAACTCCTTCTCTCGCAGGAGTTGTAGCACAATCCTCAAGTGCTCCTCGTGCTCAGCATCACTGCGGGAGTATATCAGAATATCATCGATGAAGACTACCACAAATCTATCCAAGTACGGCTTGAACACCCGGTTCATCAAATCCATGAACGCGGCAGGGGCATTCGTCAATCCAAAAGGCATCACTGTAAACTCATAATGCCGTCACAGTTCTAAAAGCCGTCTTGGGAACATCCTCGGCCCTCGCCTCAATTTGGTGGTAACTGTTGGAGATCAATCTTCGAGAAGACACAAGATCCTTGCAGCTGATCAAACAAATCATCGATGCGCGGCAAAGGATACTTGTTTTTTATGGTCACTTTGTTCAGCTCCCGATAATCCATACACAACCTAAGTGACCCATCCTTCTTCTTCACGAATAGCACGGTGCTCCCCGAGGCGATCTGTTGGGTCTCACGTATCCACTTATCCATCGAATCTGAAGGCTGCGCCTTTAACTCCCTCGGCTCACGTGTGCCATCCGATAAGGTACCTTTGAGATTGGTGCAGTTCCAGGGGCTACATCAATCACAAACTCAACCTCCCTCTCTGGCGGCATCGTCGTCAACTCTGGTGGAAATACATCCGGGAACTCGCGAACTACAGGGATATCCTCGAGTCCCGGCACCGCCGTAGGTACCTCTACAACCGTCGCCAAGAAAGCCACGCACCCTCTACTCATCAGCTGTCGAGCTCTCGCTGAAGAAATGCACGCGGCGAACAAGGTACTCCTGCAGCCTCTGAAAGTGAACTCCTCCTGGCCCGGCTCACGAAGTGTCACCGTCCTCGCTCCACAGTCGATCGTAGCGTAGTATCGTGTCAACCAGTCCATGCCGAGTACAATGTCAAAGTCCTGTAGTCGCCCAAGAACTAACATGTCTATGGGCATAATCCACGAGTCTAAGCGCACGGGACAAGACCTACAACACTCTACAACTCGTAGTACATGGTCAGGAATCTGGAACTCTCGGGCCTGAGGTAAAGTCTCTATCTCTAGACCATGTAACAATGCAAATGCTCGGCGATAAAAGGCGCGATGCAGGTATCAAATAAAGTACGTGCTCTAATGCCGAGAAATTAAAGTGATACTGTCACCACTCGGTCGGCCTCTTGACGAGTCCTCCAACCGAGCCGCAAAGACTGCGCCACTAGGAGCCTGCGTCGTCGATCATCTGTCGCGGTGCCGATGCTCGGTCCTCGACGGTAGCTCGGCGATGCTCGTAACTCTGTAAAGACCACTGCGGCGGCGAAGGCGATGAGGGTCTTTGCGGCCGACGCTCGTGGGCAGGCGGCCCTCATGTGTCCCGACTGTCCACATCCAAAACAACGGCCCTCTCGCTGCTCGCACTGTCTGGCCGCGTGCGGTCCTCCACAGATCACGCACTGCTGAGTCCACGGTGTTGCCCCCGGCGACGGGTATCCACTGAAACGCCGACGCCCGAAGACCCCGACCACGAAAGCGTGGTCGCGAAGGCCTGGCGGACGCACGCTACTCGGCGCCCTCCGTCGTGCGGAGCGGGACGGCTTCTGTCCCGACTCGGTCACTGGCCCCGTGCTCGCTCCGTAGTGTAGCCTCGCTGCGCTCCTCCCACGGTGCCTGCTCAATGGAAGCATCCAAGGTCCTCGACCTCCGCCCCCGTACAAACCTGTAAAGCTCTGGCCTCAGTCCCTGCTCAAAGAGGTATACCCTGTGTGCCTCGTCTCTGGCTGCGAAAGGTACACAGCCCAGGAGTCGTGTGAACTCCCGAACGTACTCTCGAACTGTGCGATCCCCCTGCTGTATCCTCTTCAAGTCCTCCTCGATCCCCTGCTTCACGCTGTCAGAGAAATACGTGCGGTACAGCATCCCGCAAAACTCGTCCCAGCTCGTCTGAGAAGCTACAACTCCATGGTCGCGCTTCATCCTCGTCCACCAATCCCGGGCGTCCCCAGTCAAGCAATGGACCCCCAAATGAACCCGGTCTCGATCCTCCAGGACAAACATGTCCTCAAACATCCTATCCATCGTGCTGATCCACCTTTCCAATACCCGGGGTTCCTTGCAATCCCCCGTCGAACGTCGGTGGGTCGAGGCGGTGAAAATGAAATAGTAATTGTGTCACTCGTCTGCTCTGCCGTGTAGTCGCCAGCCTCCGCGAGCGCTACGGGTCGAAGGTATCTCTGCTGGTGGGGGTGCGGCGGCGACTGGCGCTGAAGGTGGAGTCGGGGGCGGTGGAGTAGGCTGAGCTGGTGCCCCCGATGCTGAACTCGATGATGCGGCTAACCTCTCGCACATCTGTAAGAAACGACCCTGTTGTCCAGTCACCTCTGTCAATGCCGCTAGTGCGCTCAAGTCCGACGCGCGCTCGTCTCCCGGTCGGGTGCTCGGCTCCTCTGCAGGGGGTACACCGTCTCGGGTTGGGTGTCTGCTCACTTTGCTGCACGGGTATCCCGATACGGATGGTGGCGGCGGTGACGGTGGGCGCGGCCCTGCGGCGGTCGTCCTCTAGGTCGAGGCATAGCGCACAATTAATAACGAGGTCGGATACACACACACTCTTGACCCGATTATCGAAAGTCTCGAAGACGGTCCCTGTTTCTCCTCAAAATTATGCGTCTGCGACCAACATAATTTTTACGGGACGAAACAGGCACTCCTTCAGTCACTCACTCCCCTCTAGGATGAGTTAGAATAATCAATCAGTGACTTTCGCATTAAATCACGCCACTCGCATCAAGCCTTCCTACGGTTTACCAGCCTAGGGTTCCTAGGTCCCAACGACCTGATACTAAGCTCTGATACCAACTTAATTGTCACGCCCCGGGTTGCTCGGGCAACCGGGCACGCCGACAATCCGCCGTACACAAGAAATTTTTCCTTGTATACGAAGCGTAGCTGTACCTGTATAGAAATACAACGCTACAAGCGAGCATACTATAAATACAAACGGGTAGTACAAAAGAGCTATATACATACAAGTTCACCAAGACCACTACTCGCTCCGGCGAGTTCACGATCGTATGTACAAAAGAGTAACCCAAAAGTCACTACACTGCAGAGGAAGACGGCTAACACGACACCGGTCGGGAAGGGCTCTAGCTCGCGACGCCTTACCACGGTCCCCTCGAAGCGACGCAGCGACGAAGGCCCTGGAAGAAACGGGCGTGAGAACTGCGCCAAAACGGGTAGTCCTCGGTGGGTGCGCCTAATCAACGTCAGTCGCAGCCCAAATGGGGTAAGTAAGAGTAGGAAAAAGGAAAGCTGGAAACATTCTACGGCTATAAGTCACTACTGCGAACACTCAAGACTAACCACTGTAGTACCAACCAAACCTGACCCAATTTCACCAGGGACTGTGAAACACCCGTCCCGCCTGTCGAAGCAACACTACAACTACCTCTGGGTAGCTAGCGGAGAGCGAGTCCAAACGAGGACGTAGCGACACCAACGCAAAAGCACAAAGCCAGACTCCGGAGCGGCACTCGTGGGCGCGAACCAACCGAGTATGCAAGCGTATCTCTGTCGAGCTCAATCTGGCTCTCACAGCATAGTCAGCGTGTCAAACCACTAACACACCACGTGCCCCTGGCACACACACTGAAACTGAACATAGCTCGGCATCCACAGCGCGAGCGTCAAACTAGCTACACTACTCTGGGTATCCGACGCACTCCCACTACACCAAAATTGATTTTTAGCGGCGATTATTTTTTAAATTAGCGGCAATTACAATTGCCGCTAAATAGTTTAGCGACAATTTTGACAATTGCCGCTGTTGGCAGGGTCGCTAAAAATTATAGCGGCATTTGTTCCGATTGTTGGTAAAAATCCAAATAAATGCCGCTAAATATATATAATAGTGACTATTATAAATGCCGCTAAA
Organism: Aechmea fasciata; assembly: GCA_025177825.1. Taxonomy (NCBI): domain Eukaryota; kingdom Viridiplantae; phylum Streptophyta; class Magnoliopsida; order Poales; family Bromeliaceae; genus Aechmea; species Aechmea fasciata. The sequence goes on along the minus strand of CM045937.1, from coordinate 2,618,968 downwards.
TAGTATACATTAACAACAATTATAACTGCCGCTAAATAATATACAATAATGACTATTATAAATGCCGCTATAATTAATATAATTGCCGCAAAAAATATATATACTAACTGATTGATTATAGCGGCAATTACAATTAATATTAAAATACTTGATTAACAACTAAATACTACAACAAATTGAAGTATTAAAAAATAGTAATAACCAAAAAGCATTAATAATTTGTACAACAAATAGTCTCAACTCTCAAATTACAATCTCAGTATTCAAATTAAATTTCGAACATAAGTTCTAACAAAAAATACTTTTCAAAATGTAGCCAAAAAATAACAAACATGACAGCATGCATGGTTGAAACTCTTGCTTCCCACTTCAATTTCTGCAGCTCCAGCTGTTCTGGATCAACCAAAAAAAAGTCATTAAATCAGTATCCGAAATTACCAAATAAAAATTATCATATCAAATTTTTAAAAAATATAAAAGTTAGGTTGTACTGTTTTGGTCTAGCTTTTCTTTTCATTTTGTAACAATAGTAAGCAGATAAGCACATCTAAAAATAAACATGAGAACAACAAAAAGGATTTTAGACCAATATCACCAACTAGGTTAGATTAATTTCTAGAGGTGAGAAACTAAAACTACATACAGTTTATCCTAGGAACCTCAGAATCAAATTAAACCAGCACGTGCTGAACACCACTTCAAAGGCATAGTAAAACAACCATATCTCATCTTCACCTTACATGAGTTTACATGAAGAGTAAACAGTGAAGAATGACTAGCCATAGAAACCAAGAGATTAGAGCTCTTCATTACTCTGAGAAATCTTACTATCAACAAGAAAAAACATGATTTGAAATATGAGATCAATGATTAACCACGTAGTAATCCATCGGCCATAAAAATAACATCAGTGGACTACTCATGTTGAGATCAGATTACTAATCAACTAGATATTTATTTCAATGCTTCTTTCAAGCATCCAAACATGCAGAATGTTTAGCACATTTTTATATTAAGAGTTAGCACGAGCAGAATTTGGTTTATACAAAAATGATTATGGTGTCCAAACAAAATGAGATTTAGGAGCTTGGAGAAATTTCTACTCTGTATCCTACCATTCTTCAAATAGTTTAACAACCCAACAAGAACTAGATCAATTTTAATTGAAAATTTTTCCTTACCAATTGGAAACATTTTCAATAGATTAAATTAATTGAGCTTTCAGAATAGATCATATCATGAAGAGCAGAGACTGTAACTCACAGAGAAGCCTTTTGGAAGTCTTCTTGATGAGACAATGGTCAGTTCACTGAGAAAGAATGTTTTGACCTAAACAAAAAACTCAATAAGAAACAAAAATAAATGAAATTAAATTAAAACGGGTCAGAAAACATAATTCTTGGTTACGAACCTTGATTACAGATGGTGTTTATTTTAGGCCCTCTCACATCAATCCCTTCATCACTTAACAATGAAATCTCTTATGATTCCACAATAAATGGAAATGCTACTGCTGGAGACATAGGCGATTTTGCCACTTTAATGAACTTCTGACCTGTAAACACATATATAGAAGTAAACAAATTTAGCAAAGCTGCTGCTATTATCTGCAACTCTCTAGTGATCACCAGATATCAGAAAATAGGAAATATCATGAGCTCATAAAATTCTTTAGGCCAATAATAAGTTCAAGGAAGTATTGTACAGTTTGACAGTTGAAGTCAAACAGTATATTGCTTTAGCACGAATTTAATAATTGTTAGCTAAACTACTTACATGAGAGAGAGCCAGCAGGGAGAAAAGAAGAGGAAGGAAGAAAAGAAGAAAATAAGGGAGTTATTTAAGTTAACCCCCAGCTCCTCAACACATGTGACATCCAGTAATTACCAACAAATCTTCGCAAGAGAAGTTGGAAATGGATTAAAAAGCTGAAATTTCAGCACAAGAATATATAAGTTGGAAGACTTGAGTTACCAAAAATTCATCTTTTACTAACCTCCAAATCAGCTCCAACAATGATCCAACCAGCTGTGGGTGAAGTTAAGCTCTCTACTAACCTTCCAAAAGTTCAGCTACAGAGGAAAACCCAAGGTAATTCCATCAAAACTCAAGAATCCTGTAGAATTCAGCAATTTCGCATTTCGGTTAGTAGAGCCCAAAGAAAAGAAATTCCCCTACTAACCTGAATTTCCTGGATAAAAAGAAATAGTCCAAAATCCCATCTCCAATCTAACTCGAAATCACGTCTACTAACCTGAATTTCCTGGATCAAACAAATTAGTTTAAGCAAACGTCTTAATGGTAAAAATGTATGAATCAACAAAAGATGCATATATGAATGAGACAGTAATCTCCTAAAACAAGCACGGGACTCTCATAATCTACAAAAGTGAAACATTCTTTTGCATGCCAAAAATGCGAATGGGAGAATCAATTATTTTTTTCTCTATTTTTTTTTATTTTGGGAGGTATTAGAGGGATTGTACCTATGATGATGTTCACAGGCAGTGCAGAAACGAGAGAAACAGAAATTACAAGATGAGCCCTGTCAACTATAGAATCTCCACCACCCACTTGTAAAGAATTTACAAGATGCCTAATCTCATCCTTACCTAAAGAAAAGGAGTGTGCACTATACTAGTCAAACAATTAGAGAGAGCAATGCATGAAGCTTAATATGATAATTATAAATAAAAAAGCTCTCACACCAAACTTCAAAGGCACAAAGTTGAGCTTTTTATGTTACTGAGGCATTTTTAATTTCATCAAAATTCAAAATGATGTAAAAAAAAGACAAGTTAGAGAGAGAACAAGTACAATTCTAGTCATCATTGTAATGACTCCAAATTTGTTTATTGACAAAATGTGCCTGTCTGTAGAAATATGACTACTAGCAAGATTTGTCCCCCGTTTAAGGACAGCCGCATTACATATGCATATATACATGGAATAGACTTAGACACTATTAAAAGTTTCTGAGTCAAAATATTTCCACCTAAAATCAAAACTAGAGTATCTAAATTGACACTTAGTGCTAGAAGAAATGATCTAGAGTATCTAAAGTTTCTAAAACGGGGTAGAAGGAGGGGAATTGTCTAATATGTAAGTTCAGTTCACTGTACATTCATTTCTGAATTAGGAGTTCATTATATCTAATATTACACCAAAATAATGCAATAGATGCGCCATAATATTGAAAGAAGAAGAAAAAGGAAAGAGCGAACCATTGGGCTACACTTCTTCACATTCTACTAGTCTAATGTTTTTATTGTGCCACTACTCGAAAATATGAAATCAACAATTTCCTCCCAAATAAGCAGAACATTTACAATGACTTACGTGTCATATAACACAAGCAACCACAATATCCTAAAGGCATGAAGATTGGCTAATTTTAGGTAACAAGAAAGAGAGCAAAACCAGTGAAATCAACTTTGCATGTGAAAAGTGCAGTTGAACTATAAATAAAGACATACCCTTCATCAAAGTTCTCTCGTGGAATGCAGAATACCCACTCTCAACACTGACCAGGATATTACCAGCCAATCGGCTCTGCAAAGTAATGAATAAACCTCGCCATGTACAACGCGATGATCAATCTCATGTATCCGTACATTCCACAGTGCACAAATTCAAACCGCACGCTTACTTGGGCTCAGCGTCGGCATGAGCGTGTCTTGCATCCTAGTGAATGCGCCGCCTCTGCTGGCTTATATATTAATAAACTTATTATACTCGAGCATTTCGTCGAACACCCTACCTACACGCTACATCGTCGTAGTTTTAGGATTCTTATATATATCGTATACTCGTTGGAGATCGCGTAAAGCATGGGAGATATAGATGGAGACGGAGAAGGTGGCGAACCTATTGCTGTCGCTCTCGTCGACCCACACGAGGGCGATCGACGAGGCAATTCGGAGGAGGAAGAAGGCGATGCGGGGGGCTGCGGACGGGGCCTTCGTGTGCAAGACGTGTAGCCGCGACTTTAACTCGTTCCAGGCCCTTGGCCGCCACAGCACGAGCCACAATCGCGCCAGATCCCTCGGCGGCCACAGCACGGCCTCGGCGAAGGCGATCGCCTCGCCGGCGATCACCTCGGAGTCGGAGGCGCATCGCTCGCCGTTCATGTACTCGGCCACAAACTCGATGCACTTCGCCGGAACCCTCGTCCACGGCCCGGCGTCGTTCGTCTCCACGGAGAGCCTCCAACTGTCGTAGTAGAGGGCGTCGCCGCCACCCCCGCCGACGCCGCCGGAGGAGATGGTGGAGGGCTCCTCGGGGACGGTGCGGAGGAGTGATCCTGCGGCCGAAGAGGCGACTTGGAGGAGCAGGAGGAGGTGGGATCGGAGGAGCCCCATTTGGGGAGGAGGGATTGGGGGTAAACACTAACCCTAGATCGAGATCGTAGTTGGAGATCGTTAGGGTTTCGTTCGATCCCCCTTCCCCTCCCCCTCTGTATCTCTCTCTTTCTCCAACGTTGAGAAAGGGAGGAGTCGAGGAGGGTGGAAGGGGAGAGGGGTGGGATTGGGTTACGATTAGGTGGTATCGGGATTGGGTTCATATTAGGTTACTATTTGATTTATAATTTAAAAATTATTATTAAAATATAATTAAATATTAATCAATAGCAGCCATTTTGTAATGGTCGCTATTTAATTGCCATTATACGTATGTTTTGTTGTAGTGTCCCCCGGCGACGATACAATACAACACGGCTCCTAGAGCTAAATCTGGTAGTGTAATATATGACGATTGGTCGTAGTTTTCTCCTAAGTCAAGTCCAAGTCCAAACAGGTATAAAAATACTACTTGTGAACATGCTCCAAAATTCAGATTTAATACTAGTTGATATTCATGAATTCGAGCTAAGGTCTAAACATTAAAACAGAATTATACATGCCGACTACTTAAACTTAGGAATGACCGATGGATGCCCACCTCTCGTGGCGAATCCACAGCGACAAGGAGTGCCCTGGGTCCCTCGATCACCTTCGCCGATCCGTCACCGTCAAAAGATAACCTGCTGCGAAGAGATAAACCAAAAACTCGATTTCTTCGAAATCTGTCCGAAAAAGCTGAGAAAAGCTTAAAGTTAACTAAGCTAATCTTGTCCAAATTCAGCGAGCAAGGGCTCGAAATCTTTGCCTCGATCAGAATCCAACGGCTCCGGTTTCGCTGGATTCCGCCTCTCCTACGCGAGTTCTAGGCGAAACACCGACGTCGACGCTGGAAAACAGCAAATCAGATTGTCAGATGCTGCTCGCGGGACAGCGGCTCAGTAAAACGACACTTCGACTGGGCTAACCTGCTCCAAATCCAGCGAGTAAGGTATCGCTGGAATCGCCTCGAAGTCGCGGATCCAATGCCCCAGATTTCGTCGCGATCCGAGTTCCCTACACGGAGAAAAAGGCAAAACACCGCGGAGTGTCGCTGCGATCGGCGGCGGTTCGAGGAGGAAAACGACAAGGGAGAAAAGCGGGATTTCGTGAGCTAACCTTCACCAAAAATTCCAAATAAATGCTCGTTGGATTCCTCTCGTCGTCACGGTTCCAACGAGTCTAGGCACAGCGAAATCCGTCGCTTCTACGTCGCGTACGACCCAAAATACGGCGAGTCGACGTCGATTTCCTGCAGCAGTCCGAACTTAGCTCGAAAATCGTTAAAGTGGAAGCAATGGAGGTGTTCTAGATGGATCACTCACCTCAGGAAATCCCTTAGAGTCGTCGTAGTGTCGAAGATGGCGAAATCCCGAGCTCGCCTAGCTCCCTCGCAGCACCTCGGCGTCGGAAATGCACTCGAAAAACTTCGCGGCGCGACGTCGGCGAAGAAGCGACCACCCGAGCTTCCTTACTCCAACCAAGCTATCCTAGAGAGAGAGAGAGAGGGAAGAAGGAGAAGTAGAGAAGATGAAGGTGCTGTGAAAAAGCCTCTCACCCTCTCTCTTGACGTGTAAGCATGCATGGGGGAGGGTGAAAAGAACAATGTGACAATTTACCAAATTGCCCTCTGCTTACCCACAAGGTCCGTTTGGCGTCCATTTCGCACCAACGCGATCCAGACTTGTCCAGACACTCACTCGAGCTGTCGACAAGCCTCAACTGTAACCACCCAGGTCACTACATTTACGTTTTCTGGTGAGACCGCAGAAAATATATCGTAACCGATTCATCGTGATATACAGAACACAATATTACGAACAGAAATAAACAGTGTATTTTTTCAACGTACTTTTTCACCGTATGTAATGCAATCTCCCCGCAATCCCAAGCGAAGCCATCAGGGCCATAGCCATTAAGTGGCCAACAGGGGCTATGGCCTCCTTAAATTTTTAAAAATTACATAAAAGTCCTTCATAATAAAAATTAAAATATTATAAACTTTAATTTTAGGGGGTCAAATTAATTTTTTTAATAAAATTTGTGTCTCAATTTCTTTTCAAATTTCTTGATCCTTTTCCGTCAACTCTTAGGGTGCATTTAGTTAGGAGTCGGAATCCGAATTAAAATAAGCTGAAATCGAAATCGGAATGACTTTACCTAATTCTGTTTGGTTCATTACCTAAATCAGAATCGGAATAAATCATTTCCATTAATGGTGTTTGGTTCATGTAGATATAAAAAACGTAATCAAATTAATATACTAACTTTATCTTTATAATATATTAATTTAAATTAAAATTAAAATTTAAATATTAAAAATTTACATCAAAATTTTAAAATAATGTCAAAGTTTTATATCTATTTTTTTTAAAAAAATTAAACATTGAAGTTGAGTGGATAAATCAAAACATAAAATTAAATTTCGATTTATTCAAATTCAAACTTAAAATTATAATTTAAATTTTAATTTGAGTTGATAAATTTAATTTAAGTTTTAAATAAAATTTGAATAAAACTTTATATAAATTAAAATTTAATTTAAATTCAAATTTATAAGTGAGATTCAAAATACTTGATTAAATTTTAATTTTTAATTCAAATTCAAATTAAAATTATAAATTATAAATTTAATTTCTAAATATCATATTTTAATTAAAAAAAGTTGAAAAATAAATTTAATCCGAATAAATATTCATTCCGTCCGGATTCAACTTCCAATCCGGCCTCCTAATTAAGCCGGATTAGAAAAAGAGGTGATTGGGGTATTCCCATTACACTCGGAATCGAAATCGAATAGAAGTTTCACATACCAAATAAAATTTCAGGGTAAAAAATTAAGTATATTTTCATTATTGTTCTTAGATATAACTGATCAATAAATTCAACAAACTTTTTTTTTACTTTCCAAGTTCGAATTTTTTTTCCTACCAAATCTAAATTGTTGCCCCCTCGAATCTAAATTTCTTATTTTGTCATGCATTAAGTCAATGCGTGAAACATGCAAACGTATGTTGAGAATTTTTTTTTTGAAAAATATGTTTAATCATAATAAAATAGCTATTAGGGTCTAATAATAAAATTTTGCCTATTATTTAAAAAAAGTATATGCTCTAGCCCAATATCCAAGTAATATCACAATATTAATATTAGTTTAATAATAAATAAATTCAGGGACTGATTACCGTCTAAAATAACAAAATCATACAGTTAAATACAATATGATATAATTTTTTAATAATTATTTTAAAAATTAATTAATACAAATTTGTACTTATCATGCCAACATATTGGTTATTAATTATTATATTATATATTCTAACTCCCTGTTAAATAAAAAGGTAATACTAGTTAACGGTTTCATTATTATGATTATGATGATATTATATATTATATTTGTTAGATATCTAGTATTATTATAATTTTATTATTTTATAATTAAAAAAAATATAAAGGAGTTGATACTTTCAACTTTTTGATTTTCAAAATAAGAATTATAAAATTACAATGACAGTGATACTCTCTAAAATTTGGTGATTCTTTATTGGTCCTATGCGGCAACAATATTAATTCATTGACTAAAAAAAATTAAAACATTAATTGAAAGGTTAAAAAGAGATAAGAAGCCCCGCACTGTCCTAGTCTTATTGAAAGAACCCATAAAATATGAGCAAATGGTGTGGGCCCCATCCAAGTGAAGTTTTCGTTTCCGGTGTATACCGCAGACTATGTAGACCAAACAGAGGAGGAATTTTATACTATCATATTTACATCACTTGTTATAAGTAATAAAAAAAATTATATATTCTTTTAAATAAAAATATAATAAAATTATTTTTTTATAATTATATTAGAATATATATTTCTAAAAACAAAAATTGATCAATTTATTACGCCACGTCACCGTTTTGCATTTTAAAATTTTTCCGCGGAGAGAGAGGGAGGAGAGTATCGGAGAAAATTCACTTTTTCCCGTGGTGTGGTGTGGGCCCCACCCGAGAGAGAGAGAATATCGGCGAAAATTCTGTTTCCCTTCGTAGTGTGGGCCCCACCCCCACTCAAGTGAACGTTTCGTTTTCTGCGCACATCACAGGAAAAATCGTCCGCTAAAACCAAAAATATTCTTATTAAAATAATTTTGCAAATCAATTTATAAATTTACAGTCAAACCACATAGGTATTTAACCAGCTTAAACTATTGACTCAAATTTCTTTAATAAGTGCTCAGCTCTTACATATCACGGAGTATTGTTTTTTTGTTTTTTTGTTTTTTTTTTTTTTTGACCCATTTTGTTTATTTTATTCAAAAAAGAAATTTAGATGGGAATATTGTGAATTAACTAGCATTTAACTTTGGAACCTCGATCTGATCATCAGGCTTTGGCCACTGCTACAGGAAACGATCAGTTATTTTATTCAAAATATTAAAAGTATGAGCAATACTATTCATACACTCCAATTCATATAGGGTGGAAACTTCTTTACTAATTATATCAATATAACTGATAAAATTCATTTTATTCTAGATGAATAAAATGTACATCATAAATTCCGTGCTGTAGAATGTATGATGTAAGTAAAATTCATCGTTTGAAAATATTTATAAAAACGATGAATTACTTACTATTTTTATTAAAATATAATATAAATTTGAACATAAAAAAATAATACTTTATATAACACAATAAATGATTTACCATATTTTTAAAACACATAAGTCTAATTTTAGGGTGGGGGGGGCGGGAACTTTTATTAGTAGGAAAATTTTAACAGGAAGTGAATCGTAATATTGAGATACTTGAGGGACTATCAAATGGATTTCACCATCGCCTTTATATATAAGAGTTAGTTTCCATGGAACAAGGAGTCGTGTATCCTCTCTATAACTAGCTCGCCTCGCGGGCACTTGCTTTTTCCATCTCTCTCCCTCTCTCTCTCTCTCTCTCTCTCTGCTCTTCGTCTCTTTCCTCTCTTTCTCTCTCTCTCTCTCTTCATCCAGAAGCGTAGCAATGACGGTGGCGACGAAGAAGGTTTCGGCGGCCTCCGCTAGGGCTCACACGCGCAAGCACGCGCCCTCCTCTTCTTCCTCCGGTATCTCTCTCTCTCTCTCTCTCTCCCCCTCTCTCTATGTGCATGGGGTGTTGATATGATAGGTGTTGAGGGCGTGATACATCCGATCGATTCGATTCGATCCATGTCCATTTGTGATGTGTTTGTTTGTTCGTTTCGTTGTTTCCTCGTTGGATGCGATGCGGAGCGATTTGAAAGCGACCGTCGTGATCTCGTCGTTTCGTGGAGAAGTGTTCCTGTTCGATTTGACTTTTTTCGATTTTTTTTTCTTCTTTTTTTTTTTTTTTTTTTTTTTGATGAGTTCGAAAGCTTCGCGTTGGATTTGCTTTGGACGGATTTTTCTAAGTTTTTTTGTAACACTTTTTTTTTTTTTTTGGATTTGGTTTGGTCGGAGGTCTCAAGGGCGTTTGTTTTTTCTAAGTTTCTGTAACTCTTTTTTTCTTGGATTTGGTTTGATCGATGTAGATGATTTTTACCCCGATATGATAGGTAGTTTCCATTCGTTGTTTTTTTTAAAAAAAATATACTTTGTTTTTTATTCCCCTTTTCCTTCGTTTTGGATTTTGGATAGTGATTAATGTTAGCAACATTTATTAGGGTCTAAAATTCGTCCTGTAGATGATCCGTCCAGAGTTTAGAGCGTGTTAATTTGACGGTTGAACACCAAACAGTGGATTGAGAAAGTTTGTGGGATCCTTTTTCCCGAGGCTCTGTGGAGGCTCTGAGGGCACTGGAGAGTGCTTTTTTGTGCTTTTTTCTCTATTTTGCGCGTGTTTTAGCTCTTTGTCATTTGCACATAGTTTGATTTAGATAGGTTGTTTTTTTTTTTTATTGTGTGTTTCTTTTTATCAAATTAGATTTTTTGCTGATTTGGATCACGGGTTTGTGTTACTTTCACACTGTGTTTACAGTAAGGGTGTGTTTGGTTCCACGTAAAACTATGGAAAAAAAATTTTCGGTGGAAAAAATTTTTTTTGTGGAAAAAAGTTTTACGTCGTTTGTGTTTGGTTTGTAGGAAAAGAAAAGTAATTTTTAATGACGATTGTTTGGTTGAAAGTAAAAAAAGTAGATGAAAACTGTTTAATATATTTTTTATTATATATATTATTAATATATTATAATTATTATATATTATATATATATATATTATATATTATTAATATATAATAATTATCATAATATATTTAATTATTATAATTTATATTTATAAATAAAATATATTATATAATAAATATGTAATATAATATAATATATATATATATAATATTATAAAATAAATTATTATATATTTATAAATAAAAAACAATATATATATATATATATATATATATATATATATATATATATATATATATATATATATATATATATATATATACTAAATTTTTCTATATATATATATATATATATATATATAATATTATTTTTCTTATTGTATATATATTATATATATTATCTATATATCTATATATAATAATTATCATATTACATATATTAGTATTATAATTTATATTCATAAAACATATATCTAAAATGTATTATATTATGCATTAATTAAGTATGGAATATAATATATAAAGTATATATTTAATGCTATAAAATAAATTATTATGTATTTTATAAATAATATATATATAATATAATATTACACAATAATATATTTAAATAATAAAATTATATATATATATATATATATATAAAAGAGTTGGAGAGAGTCCACGGGGTCCACCGTGGACTCTCTCCCACACGGTCCACGAGGCAAGGATGCCTCATGGACCGCGCATGCCCCCAACAACCTGAGCCGCGATTTCGAAGCTTGCGCCTTTCGTTTTCTGCAGAAAACCAGAGGAAAACGAAAATCCCAGTTTTTTCAGAAAATCTGTAAAAACAGTTTTCCAAATTTTTTTTTTTACAGATAACCAAACATCTGAAAAGAAGTTTTCAACTGAAAAAAAATTTTCCGAGCATTTTTACTGGGAACCAAACACCCCCTAAAAGAGAATAATTCTTTATTTAAGTCTATTTATAGGTTCTAGGATTGGTCTTCTTCCCACTTGGCGGCAAGGCTAAAGTAATTTATTTATTATATTTAGCATGTTCAGTTCAGATACAATAACGTGCTAGTCCCTAATGAATGACCTATCATCGTAATTATATATTTTTTTAAATCTGTTATGTAGTGTTTGACTTTCCTTCTTCTTTTTTTTTGTGTTTTTTTTTTCCAGTACTAGAAATGTTGGATGCGTGATTATAATTACTTTGACAAACTGTTTCGATTGTAGAGTTGACTAAAAAATTCTGATTTTATTTTAAGAATTTGCTGATAAATTTGGACTTAGAAATCTGCCATGAATTTTTCTTTTTTGTCATTTTTTTCTTTTTTTTTGTCACGTGACAATTGTTGGAGCGAATGAGTGAATTATTGGGATTGATTCTCTGACCACTGCAATTGCAAACTCCGTTGAGGGTCCACAGATTTTGGCCACTTTTTTGGGAACTTCCCTAATAAAAGAATACTTAACACATGCTCTGCTTACACCCTCTTAATTTCAATTTCTCGTTTAGTCCTGCTTTTCTGCTCTTGTAGCTCCTCCCCTTTTAGCTTCTTGCTCTTTCTCTTTTGCCTTTTTTTTTTTCTTTTTGTGGATTTAGATGCCCTTTCTCCATTCTTTAGTGCCTTTTTTTTTGGTACCTTAGCTACAGTTTGGTTCGGAGTTAAGAAAAAACTAGTTATTCCAGGAATAATATTAAGTTCAGGGTTAAGGTGATGTTAGAGTATATTTGTGTTTGGTTGGGCGTTGGAGTTAGTCCAGAATAGTGAAAAATAGTATTTAATTGGAGTAGATGAGATAAGAAAGATAGTGAATTATTATGAATAAAAAATAATATTTTGTTGAGGTTTGGTGGGGGGTTTGGTGGAATTAGCTAAGCCGGAATAACCCAATTGAGGTGGAATTAGCTAATCCCATCTATTTTTGAGGGTGTTTGAAAATAATATGGAGGTTAAGGGGTGGAATAATCCCTTTAACCTCCAACCAAACGGAGGCTTAGGATCCTATTGAATAGGATACAGCAATAATAGGGGAGAAGGTAGTTATGGCTTGTGAGGTTGGGATGATTGAATTCGGTCATATTAAATAATCCTGTAGAGATGGGATTATTGAATACTATCTGGAGCTGTCGGAATTGGACAGGAGTGGATTTTAGAAAAGTTTAGCTGTACACCACCGGATCCACCCCGTACTCATCATGGTCCCTTAAACCCTCCCCGTTCTACAATACCTACCTCTGGCCCTTTTGCTCATCCAGTCCATTCGCCAGTGCCAAAGGTAGGCTTTAGGTTTTGCAGGCAGAAATATTAATTTTATTGATGATGGACAAAATTTTAAGCCTGCCTGTTCTAACATGAGTTGGCGGTGAACTTGCCCTTAGGAAAACAATGGAATCAAAATACAAAGTGTTTTTCCTGGAATTTCATAAGGAACTTAAAACACTAAGGGAGTGAAGTTCTATTAGCAAGCATTCTTCTATAAAAATTGATAAATTTAAATTCCAATATGCATTTTCAAAAGTTTGAAACTTATGCAGCTTGAAATTTGGATCCATGAGATGAATGATCAGGCGTCATTCATAGTTATTCTCTCAATACTTAGAGTAATTATGCTGTGGTTGTCATCTTATTGACTACCAATAGTACTGGGATTATATTTGGAGTGCAAATCGGAATCGGTATCGGAATCAGAATGAGAATAAGCTGGAAACGGAATCGGAAATTCGGAATGATTCATTATCCCTTTCTGTTTGGTTCGCCACATAAATCAGAATCGAAATGAACCATTTCCATCGTCGGGATTTGGTTCACATAGATATTAGAAACATAATCAAATTAATATGCCAATTTTATCTTTATAATAAATTCGTTTAAATTCAAAATAAAAATTAAATATGAAAAATTTACGTCAAAATTTTAAAATGGTGTCAAAATTTTAAATATAATTTTTTAAAAAAAATTAAAATTTGAAATTGAACCGATAATTCAAACAATAAAACTAAAATTTGATTTGTTCGAATTTGAACTTAAAATTATAAGTTCAATTTCAATTAATTTAAACTTTAAATAAAATTTGAATAAAATTTTAGATTTTAAATTAAATTTAAATTTAAATTCAAATTTATAAATTAGATTTAAAATGCTTGATTGAATTTTAATTTTAATTTTATGTTCAAATTAAAATTTAAATTTATAAATGTAAACTTATATTTTAATTAAAAAATAACTTTAAAAAAGTTAAATTTAATCCGAACAAATCCATTCCTCCCGGATTTAATTTTCAATCCGGCCTCCTAGGTCAAATTGGCAAAAGGGATAATTGAGGGATTCCCATTCACCCGAAAATCGGAATCGGAATAAAAGTCCCACACGGCAAATACGGACAAACGAATTCGTCCATTCCGATTTCGATTTAAGCCTTTCCGGATAAAAAAATGAGCGAATCAAACATACCCTTGGTTTCTTGTAAAGCGACCAGTAAAAGAATATAAGAATTCATGATCTCGCAATTATTACTGATCCTGTCACTATTATTGTTGTTGGACTATAGTTAATAGCAATTTTGTAGTATTTGTAATCTTTTCATAAAGAGAAACAATAAAATAATCTGTAACCGACTATCACTAGCGCAAGTGCCAAAAGGGCTTCGTGGTTGAGTGCCGTGGACCCAAGTTCGAATCCTAAGCGATTAACATTTTCAGCTAATTTTATTTCTAAATGAAATAAACGAAACGGATAGCATGCTATCTTTCTCTCTCAAAAAAAAAAAAAAAAAAAACTTTAATTATCTCCATGCTTTTCATTGTGCGGCCTATATATCATGGGCCCAAAGTGCAGCACTCCTGGACTTTTTTTTACTTCCAGTATACTAGAACCATTTAGGGGCATTTGGATTGACGAATCTGTTTATCCAACGTAACATAACTGTGTTGGTATTTGAGTTTTTCTGAAGTTTTTTTTTTTTCATTTTTTTTTTTATTTTGACGTAATTCGTACATTCTGAAAGTTAAATTTAATTACTTCTTCTGTTTATGTTGATACAACTTAGTGCTAGTAAAATTAGTTTTTAAACTTTCATTGTTTGTTTTGATGTAAGTAAGTGGTTCCCGTTATTTTCTAAATATATTGATAAACTTACCGCTATAAAATTTAACCTATTATTATATAATTAAGTATTTTTTTTTTATTATTTAAAGGCAATTCTAAGTTATTATAAATAAGGTAATTCTAATCTATTATAAAGGAAGTAGAGTTTAGGTTTTACTATTTAATAATTTTTTTAGAGGAGGTTGAATGTGGTGGAAATCGAATTCGACATTTTAGAGGAGAAAGTCGAGAATATGTGAAGTGAAGGACTAACATAATTTGAGTTACATTATATTTTTGACTTGAACCAAAATAAAAAACGGAAGTGATGAATGTCTCCACTTACACCAAAACAAATGGACCCTTATATAGGTTTGCACCTTCCTGGCACTAAGAAAAAGTAAAAGGGAAATTATAAAAGAACTAGTAAGGCTCGATTATTGCTATTTTTGGGCTGTAGAAAAATAAATAGGGATGTTGTTTTGAAATGGTTTAGAAATTTATTTGGTTATTTATTTCTTCTTTATCATTCTTCTCCCTCTTTTTTTTTTATCCCATCTTTGAATTTTCAGAAGGAAAAAAGCTGCTGTGAAATAATCCAGCTGTTTATCCATTTATTTTTGCAGAGTTGATCCATGTTGGATTTGATTAAAATTCCCTTTTTTTCCTGCTATATTTTAACATTTAGAGTCAGATCTGAATAATTATGTTCTCGCTACTGTATTGACCCCACTATACATTGGTTAGGACCTCTTTTGATTTTTAGCAGGGCTACATCAAAATTGGTGTCTACGCAAAACTTTAGCGCGAGCAGTGAAATCGCACTTAAAAGATTATCAAACAATAAAGTCAAACTGTCAATTCTATCATGACACATCTCAATTATTTTAGGCGGCAGAGTTTGTGATTATATAAGGATGTCATGTGTTAAGATTAATATCATAAAACCCTAGGAAACTTCAATTTATATGATATAAAGCCATATGGTACAAAATTATATGATACAAATGAACACGCATGTACATGTGTCCATATATATGTGCAGGTTATGTAGGTTAACATCAAG
The DNA here is from genome assembly GCA_025177825.1 of Aechmea fasciata. Taxonomy (NCBI): domain Eukaryota; kingdom Viridiplantae; phylum Streptophyta; class Magnoliopsida; order Poales; family Bromeliaceae; genus Aechmea; species Aechmea fasciata. Next base: position 2,603,316 of record CM045937.1, on the reverse strand, counting down.
AATAATCACTCGGAATTACTATGTATGAGAAAGCTGGATTGCAGTTTACCAATTAAGTGCACAAATTAGTTTCTTTTTGTGCAGCTTTTGATCAAACAATATATGTTAATGATATTATATCAGATTAAAGTTATAGCAGTGCACGACTACATGAGATTCTGTGCGGCAGCAGTAAACAAAGGAGAAAATATGTTGAATTTAGAATTTACAAGTCGTTGAATTTAGAAATGCCTGACTGCTTCTTTGAACGAAAGAAAACGGAAAGATAAAAAACAACAACTGATGAGAAGGGTATTGTATCGTTGTTTGGCAATACTTTCTTTAATCAATCGTCCTCCAAGATTTTGATTTTTTTTTTTTTTTTCCCTTTTATTTTTCAGGGATGTTTAAAAAGCTATCATTGGTTCTATTGGTGGCCTCAGCAGCATTAACCTATCAAGCAATGCAGCCACCACCACCAAGGATCTGTGGATCACCAAATGGCCCTCCTATTACATCAACGAGAATCAAGCTCAAGGACGGAAGGCATTTGGCTTACTTGGAATCTGGTGTGCCAAAGGAACAAGCACAACATAAGATTATTTTTATTCATGGCTTCGACTCTTGCAGATATGATGCAATGCAAATTTCCCCGGTGTTGAATTGCTCCCCCTCCCCTGTCTTTTCTTGGAGAAACTATTGCTTGCACCTGGTGCGCAATGTCATCTCGTGCACTACCTAGTAGTGATCCGCCCTCTGTCCCTTCTCATACCCCAACAACTGTCTAATGTATTACGGCCTTTTCTTAATTTTTCTTTTAGGGGGTGAAAATGTTTGCACACTGCCTAAACTATAGTGTATTTCGAAATGGATGCCTCAACTTTGAAACTTTTAATTCAGTCGCTAACCTTTCGTTATTTTGGGTCTCAAATCCTCTCTGTCAGAACCTGCATAACTAAATGGTTTTGATAAAAAAATGTCACAGAAAATTCCGTTGAGTAACATAATAATAAGCTAGATGCTGTCGTTACAATTTTTTTTTTTTTTTTTTTTTGAGTTGTTGGATGGAAAGTATGAGATGCAATGGAGGGCGGACCATTGGGTAGTGCATCGGCTGAAGTGGGGCACCTCATGCAGGCAATAGTTCTTTCGTTCCTCAAGTTCTGACTCGTATATTTTACGTAAGTTAATACGAAATCACATATATTTTCAGCAAGTGCTTGAAGAGTTCGGAATCTACTATCTCTCCTTTGATAGACCTGGGTATGGGGAGAGTGATCCTCACCCGAAGAAGTCAGCCAAGAGCATTGCTTTTGATATTGAAGAACTTGCTGATCAATTGGGACTCGGACCCAAGTTCTATGTTGTTGGATTTTCTATGGGAGGAGAAATTGTTTGGAGCTGTCTGAAGTACATTCCTCATAGGTATGTCTCCATCAATCTTTCCGCCTCCACTAATAGTCTCTCTCTTTTGCACCATAAATTCTGTGAATCCTAATTTCAGATTGTACATTAAGAAGTCTTCAGTTAGAACTTAGGACAGTTTCTAACCTCTCGGATGTAAATGGCATGCTCTTTCCTTTTCTTATCTGACTAGATTGTTATGAATCTGTTTTAAGAAAGATGTTTTTTATAGGATTTTTGCATTTATACCTCTCAAAATGTGTATCTGCTTGTATACTGCTCAAAATGTTGTGATTTGTGCCTATATCCTCAGAAATATCCCTTTTTTAAATGTATGACCTCCAAAGTTAGAGTTACACCTTTACCCTTAATAATAGACCGAGTTTTCTTTTCCTGAGAGCTTTGCACTTGAAAACCTTGCAATTCACGTAATGAAAAGGGGCCATCAAATGAGTCCGACAAGTTGGCAATGTTGGGGTGAACTAAAAAAGTTTGGATAACAATGCCATCTATAAATCAAATTATTTTGTTGATTGGGTTTCACTTGACTGTCTATGGCTCCCGAGAGTCGCTCTGCCCACTCGAACATTTAGAGGAGCTGATCGACGGTCAGAATTTCTTTGAGTATATTCGAGACTTGAGCAAAACCCAGATTGGTTGCCAGAGTTTCACCCTAGAACTAAGATACTTTGTGTAAAAGCTCTCAAGCTATGGCAAACACATGCAAATATGGAGTATTTCTGAGGGTATACGTGCATGTCACAGCTTTTGAGGGGGTGTATATATGCAAATATAGCCTACTTTGACAGGGTATAGATGCCAACCTTAAATCGGAAGGTTATGTTTGCAAGCATCTGTATCCTGACTACTAGTATGTATCCTAAAATCCCTACGTGACAGATGTGAATGCACTTCTATCTGCTCTCCTTTTGGCCCGATCAAGTACTTGTAATTTTTTTTTCTTTTTTTATAACTTTTCCAGGCTTGCTGGTGCTGCATTACTAGCTCCTGTTGCTAACTATTGGTGGGATGGTTTTCCTTCCAATTTATCTAAGGAAGCTTATAATCAGCAACTTCCACAAGATAAATGGGCAGTTGGAGTTGCTCACTACGCCCCTTGGTTGACTTATTGGTGGAATACCCGAAAGTGGTTCCCTGGTTCTAGTGTTATAGCTGTTCGATTCGATATCTTCTCTGACGAAGATAAGAAGATATTACCCAAGTTAGCTGCTAGAGTCCCTTATATGGTACGATCTTGTAATCTTTTACTCCATGTTATTTTCTTTTTGTCAGTTCCGAATTTTTTTAATGGATAAATATCTAGGCAAAAAGCACTGATGAGAAGGTAGTAAATTCAATTATTTTCGGCTTAAAGCCATGAATGCATTATCTTTATTTTATATTACTATAGAAGCTCTCCAAGCTTTACGGAAGATAACACTTTAGGCTCCTATGTTTCACATGCATGATTTAGAATCACAAATCAGAAGAATGACATGTAACAAAATTTACGAAAATTAACTTGGTTCATGCTTTACCCAGCATTCACACTATCGTTCCCCTTCATCGAGTTCATTTATAGCGTGCAATGATCTTTGTTCCTGGAGAAACATCTGTCAATGTGCATGCATTATGTTGCTTTTGCTTAAATAGTTCTGTTTTGGAGAGAGACGACTACAGTTCCAAGATTTATATTACTGATTTAAACAGATTCCTAACCGTGTAAGTTTCCTCAGGTAAAATAAAACAAATATGGTTAAATCCAAATAGTTTTAGCTTCTGGTTTCTTACAAGAACTGACCTAGGAAAAGATTCAGTCAGAAGGGCATACAGTTAGTTGCATTCATTAAACTATTTCTATATGCTATCTCGCCACTCGATACGATCCATTTTAAGTAACCACCACTTTTGGCCCTATGTGTGATTGGGGTACTCAAAAGCATATGACCATGATCTTTTCTTTTTAAAAAAAAAAAAAAAAACCTTTGTGCAATTCTTTCCAGGCACAAATAAGGCAACAAGGAGAATTTGAATCGCTTCACCGTGACATGATGGTGGGCTTTGGGAGCTGGGACTTCAGCCCAATGAGCCTAACCAACCCGTTTCCGAACAACGAGGGCTCGATCCATCTATGGCACGGTGCGCAGGATTTGATCGTGCCGGTTAGCTTATCGCGTTACATTTGTGAGAAGCTACCTTGGGTGCATTACCACGAACTCCCGACGGCCGGCCACATGTTCTCTGCGGCAGATGGAACGGCTGATGTTATTGTGAAGGAACTTCTGACCAAAGATTAACTAGTATACCTCTGTTTCCCTCTTTTATCTTTCTTATTAGTTTTTTTTAATTTTTTTTTTCAGCTTCATGCTTAAATAATACGTGAATGTTCATAAATTTTCTTATATAATAGGTGAATGTTCATAAATTGACTAATAATGTCCTTTTGAATTTCTACCTTTTTTTTTTTGGGTTTTGAAATCATCTCTCTTTCATATCGAATGTGTTTAATGTCGAACCTTTCTTATGTGAGGAGTTTTACAGGGCACAGTGGATCATCATGGTTTTCAGGAAAACAAGTTCCTGTTAATAATTTCACAATGTGATGATTCTGTTTGGGTTGTGGCAGATTGATTAGATCCCTTTAGTTTTTTTTATTCAATTTATGTCATAAAACTGAATCAGTAGTATAGAACTATAACATATTAAAGCAGGGTAGTAACATTGTGGGGTAAATTGAAATGCTAGTCTCCAAACTATAGTCAACTTTACCTCAAACTTTACACTCGATCTTTTTAAAATGTTTCAATTTAACCCTTGTCTGATTTGTTGGCTAAAAGAGGCGCTAGCATTTTGTTTTGTAGTGGAAGGCTAGGCCTCTGTCGAGTCATGTTTGAAATGTGGGGAGGCCGGATTGGGCCAAGTCATGTTAAAAAGTGGCGGGAGGTCCGGTAAGGCCGAGTCACAATTGAGATCCATAGGTGTTGTATATGTATGTTTTAAAATGTTGTTTGGTTGCATATAATTGCAACTGCACTACAATTATAACGACATGCAAATTCAAATCCAACATTTGGTTCGATGCTTTTGAACCCAACTGCTGCAGTTGGATAGCAATTGGAATTGCGTCCAAATTGGTTGCAGTTCTAACTACAGCAATTGGAAAGGGTAACTTTCAATAAGAGGTAAACTTGCCTGTTTAATTACTTTTTAAATAATTTTTTTCTTTTTTATATTGAGGGCACGTTTGGTTCGAGTTATGTAGCATTACTGATTATCTCGACATAACTAGATATTTGAGATTTCTAAATCAAATTACTAGTAATACTGAATTACTGCATTTGGTTTAATACAGTAATATAATGCTAGATTACAATGTATATTGAATTACTTTGTTTGGTTTAGTTTTATTGAATTTTTTTGTTTGGTTCAGTTTATAAAATTCCAAAATTGCCCTCCAAAATTGCCCTTGTAGTCATTTTTAATTTTTTTACTAAACTATAACTTAATATAATTTGCACTTGAATTAATTATATCAATAAGCAATATAAATAAAAAGACCACACATGAAAAATAATTTACAAAACCAAAAATTAATTTTAAGAATAAAAAAAAAAAGAAAAAAGACTATCCATACAAATATATAAATTGGTAGTTTTTTAGATACACATGGTGCTTTCACATTTTTTCAGTATTTTTTATTTTGAATTTCATGATTATCTTATATCGGTAAAGTACCAAATCTGGATTTCATGATTACACCTCGAGAAGGTACCAAATATTTCCAAATTCACCTCGTGAAGATACCAAATCTATCTAAATCGAACGTCGGAAAGGAACAAAATTCTCACCTTTAAATTGACAGTTTCTTAGATACACGTGGTGCTTTGATGTTTGGCGACTGTTTGGCGACCCGACGAGTCCGAGCGAAGTTATCGCCAAGTGAGGTGCGTCGCTACTTCGTCTCCGCTCGAGTACTAAGCGGCGACAAGCGAACGTGAGAACAAGACCTTCTACTGCAACGCGACGTCAAAAGGTGGGTGGTGTCCATTCCGAAGTCGCCGGGCTACCCTTTATGTCTGAGTGTAGAATAGCGACCTTGCATATTGTGGATGAGGTGTATGTAGAGTGTTAGTTGGAGTATTTACCTTACATGATGACTAACCTAATTTACTTTATGCTTTCAAATTTAGTGTGTATGAGAACTAGGTGTGAGATATGTGATATAGTAGAGTGGTCTGAAACATGAACGAGTGGGCACCTAGTAAACGTGAACGAGTGGCATTACTTAGTGTAAACACTATAGAGTCAAGAACTAGTGTGATGACATCCCTATTAGCTAGGGTATCCTCCGTGGGTGAGGATTGAACCGTGCTCGCGTTGTCTGTTTTATCCTCGTGGTGGTCGCTCCACACGAGACGTGCACTCCGGAGTACTAGGCACAGGCTATGGTAGTAGCGGCTTGACCGGTAGAAGCTAGCTATCCACAGACGGCCTCGGGCGAGTTGAGCAGTTTAGACTCCTCGTCGTCGAGGCAAGGGACGCGAGAGTGTGGCAAGCCTTTGGGCACACCAAGTGGATTGGGTATCCAAGGGAATTGTGAATCCATTGAGCATAATAGAGTAATAGCTATCCTTTACCACGAGTTGCATGCATGTATTCAGATTTGAGGCATAGTAGATATTGCATTTACCTTACGGTACCTTTACAGCTTTCAGTTATTAGTATTGCCTCTATTGTCTACTTTTGCCTCCTTGGACCTAGTGGGGAGACCGGCGGAGTCGGAGGCCGAACCCACTGGGAACTATGGAAGATAGTTCTCACCCCACTCTATTTCAGGTCCTAGTTCGTCGACACCGGGTGAGGATCGTGGCAAGGGCTTGGCGCCCTAGTGGTATTACTAGTTTATCCTCCTACTGCATTAGAGTACCTTGCTTTTACCCCTTTTGAGAGTAGATCTTGTATAGGTGGTGAGGTTTTGTGATGATGTATGCCACATGTATATTTTGAGGATTTAATGTATAAAGACTTCGAACTGAATGAATGTAATAGATAAGTTATCTCCCTTTTTCACTTGTTAATTACTTGTGACGCTTGCTCTCGTGTGTTTGGCACTAGTTGTGCCCTCGTGTGGTAGATTGTGTATATTGTATCAAGTTTGTTCTGGGCACTTGTTGTACACAATCTTGTTGCTGGCCTTAGGCGGACAGGAGAGATGCTGTCCGTCTGGCGTCTGTTCGACGCGCCCGAACCGGACCAAATTGGTAGCGGGTCTCGAGGCGTGACAGATTAGAATTGGTATCAGAGCTAGTGAGAGCAAGCAAAAAGAGAGAGTCTAGGACTGACCTAGGAGACCTTAGGACGGTAAACCTTAAGGTGTAGGTGCGTGAGTGCGACGTGAACCCAAGACGGTGGCGGAAGTTATGGATTGGGTCGAAGTGAATCTCTAGTAGTTACTAGAGATGGACTCAAGTGATACTAGTTCGTGACTCGAAGAAGTCTTGTTGGCGGCCGACAACACGACACCGAGGGTTACGGGCGAGTATGCTTGCAAGCTTTCGCCCGATTTGTATAGTTAAACCATTGAGCCTCGTAATTGCGACGACGTTACGAAAGGTTAAGTTATTAACCGAGTGTTTGTGTTTCAGGGCTGATAGCGCCAAAGAGACGCTACGTGCGCAGGACTGGTTCGGCGCCTCTTCCTGAGGTGCCGGAACAGGCCGTGCCTCCTGGGGCACCGGAGCAGGCCACGCCACCAGCGGCGCCAGTGGAGGCCGGGCCTAGCGAAGTCCGGGAGTTGCGGGCCCAAATGACCGGCTTGACGAATCGCTTCGATCGGCTCCAGGAGCTGTTGGAGCAGCAGGTGGCTGCGGCGGCGGCCACCGCGGCGATAAATCGGAACTGCGATCCACCCGCGCCTTCGGCACGCGCACCTAATGCTGCTGAGGGCGAGGGTACAACGGCGGTTCCGGTGGTGGCGCAACCTACCCCGGTGGTTATTCCTCCCGCGCTGTCGAGTGCGTCTACATCGGATGCGGCGACTGAGGAAGCAGAACAGGAGCGAGGTTACACCGCTCTCACGAGGTTCATGAAGCTCCGTCCTCTTACCTTCGACGGTGAAGTGGTTGACCCATATGTGGTAGAGACGTGGCTACTCACCATGGGATCCTTGTTCGAGAACATGTATGCGGAAGAGCGGGATAAGGTGCATCTGGCCACTTCCTGTTTTGACAACCAGGCCAGAGTGTGGTGGAGACAGGTGAAGCAGGATCGATCCGCGGGACTTCCACCGATCAGTTGGGAGGAGTTCCGAGGATTGATGGTTGCGGAATACTTCCCGGATAGTGAGAAGCGAAGAATGCGGGAAGACTTTCGGAGGTTGAAGCAAGGAAACCGCACAGTTTGGGAGTATGAGCGGGAGTTCACACATCTCCTGAGTTGTGTCCCGGATGTGGCAAGAACAGAGCAAGACCGAGCGGAATGCTTTGTGCGAGGACTTCGGCCCGGTGTATTCCGATCGGTGCACGCGTTCAAGTTCCATACTTTTGCGGAAGTGTTGGACCGTGCATTGTGGATAGAGCATGGGAACGCTTGCGAGCGAGAGGATCGCGAGACATTCGAGAAGGACAAGGGAAGGAAACGACCGGGTGGTGGTTCGGCGGGGCAATCCAGTTCAAGGCGGCCCCCGAAGTATTCAAAGACGAGGTCGGGGACGCGTGGACCGCAGCGATGTTTATTCTGTGGTGGTGACCACCGGCCTATGGTCTGCGAGCAGCGCCACGGGAAGTGCTTCAGATGCGGGCAGGCGGGGCATGTTATGCGCAATTGTCCTCAGAGAGGAGCCTCCCCTGTCCCGTCTGTTGCATCGGCTCCAGCTGTACCAGCTCGATATGGAGCTCCTCCTACCGCGACATCGGCTGGGCGAGCAATGATACCGCGCCCACCCGAAGTAGCACGGTCGGCTCCGAGCGGGCGGGTATTTGCCGCTCAAGTCGAGGAACCTCCAGAAGCTGAAGAGCGCAATGTGGTGGCAGGTATAATTTTAATTAATGGCATTCGTGCTAGAGCTATGTTCGACACCGGCGCTACTCATTCATTCCTTAGTCGTCTTTTTGCCGACATGCATGGTATAGAGTATCAATTCAGTGATAGTACATGGAAGGTGTCGGGCCCAGGACGCGATTTTATTATTCGCAAGGAGTGTTTGTCCTGTCCAGTGCAAATTGAAGACTGGATAATGCCGACCCGCATGTTGGTGATCAAAAGGTTGAAGGAGTTTGATGTGATCTTAGGCATGGATTGGCTCTCGAAGTATTATGTGTCCATCGATTGCAAGAGCAAGGTGGTTACATTTCGGGAGCCGGGTCAAGAAGAGTTCCATTATAGGGCTTGTAATAGCTCATGCTTCGCCGCCACAGTATCGGCGACGAGAGCCAGGAAGTTGGTCCGCAACGGTTGCGCGGCTTATTTGGCGACCGTTGTAGAAGTGGACCGTGCGACCCCGGCACTTGAGGAGTTGTCAGTGGTGAAGGAATTCCCAGATGTTTTTCCTACAGAATTGTCGGGTATGCCTCCGGACCGGGAGATCGAGTTCGTGATAGACTTGATTCCCGGGACCGCGCCGATCTCTAAGGCCCCGTACCGTATGGCACCGGCCGAATTGAGGGAGTTAAGAGATCAGTTACAGGACCTGCTTGACAAGGGGTTCGTTAAGCCAAGTGTATCCCCGTGGGGAGCCCCGGTCCTGTTTGTGCGCAAGAAGGATGGATCCTTTCGACTCTGCGTGGATTATCGCGAGTTGAACAAGGTCACTATCAAGAATAGATACCCGTTGCCCCGAATCGACGACTTATTTGATCAGCTACAGGGGTCACGCGTGTACTCTAAGACAGACCTTCAGTCCGGCTACCATCAGTTAAAGATTAAGCCGGAAGATGTGCAGAAGACCGCGTTTCGCACGCGATACGGTCATTATGAATTCACGGTCATGCCGTTTGGGTTTTCCAATGCCCCGGCAGCATTCATGGACCTAATGAACCGTGTCTTCAGGGCGTACTTGGACCGATCTGTCGTAGTCTTTATAGACGACATCTTGGTCTATTCCTGCAATGATGAGGAGCATGCGGAGCATCTGCGTACCGTGATTCAAATCCTTCGGGAGGATAAGTTATACGCGAAGTTAAGGAAATGTGACTTTTGGCTCCGTGAGGTCGCTTTTCTAGGCCACGTGATTTCCGAGGGTGGTGTTTCTGTAGACCCGAGGAAAATGGAAGCGATAAGGGATTGGCCGCGCCCGACCAATGTGACGGAAGTTCGTAGCTTCGTCGGTCCAGCGGGCTATTATCGGCGGTTTGTGGAAGGATTCTCGAAGATTGTAATTCCACTTACTTGCCTGACGCAAAAGTGCACTAGGTTTGTTTGGAGTGACGATTGTGAACGAAGCTTTCAGGAGCTAAAGGAGAGATTGACGTCGACTCCAATACTCGCCCTACCGGTGCAAGGCGAAGACTATGTGGTTTACAGCGATGCATCCTATCTGGGTTTGGGGTGTGTCTTGATGCAAGGCGGGAGAGTGATCGCCTATGCGTCTCGCCAGTTGAAGAGTCACGAGGAGAATTACCCCATTCATGACTTAGAGCTAGCGGCGGTGATCTTTGCACTGAAACTGTGGAGGCACTATTTGTATGGTGCACACTGTGAGATTTACACCGACCACAAAAGCTTAAAATACTTATTTACCCAGAAGGAGCTGAACATGCGTCAGCGGCGGTGGTTAGAATTATTGAAAGATTATGATGTTGACATTCTATACCACCCGGGGAAGGCGAATGTAGTCGCCGACGCACTGAGTAGAAAGTCGGCGGAGAACCTAGCGCTGTGGGTTACTAATCAAGAGCCCCTGTGGAAGGAAATGGGGCGAATTGATTTGGAAGTTGTAGCCCCAGAAATTCCGACAAGGTTGATGACGCTTGTTGTACAACCGATCTTGCCGGAAAGGATCAAGGAATTGCAACCTGCGGACCCAAATCTCCAAAAGATACGGCGTGATATTGAAGAAGGTCGCGGCGGGGATTTTAGTATCGATGCTAGTGGTGCACTTCGGTTTCGAAATCGGTGGTGTGTACCCGAGAACGAGGAGCTTCGCAAACTAGTCTTGCAAGAAGCGCATTGGTCACCTTATAATGACCACCCTGGTGGCACCAAAACGTATCAAGAGTTGAAGGCACTCTATTGGTGGCCTGGGATGAAAGTCGATGTGGGGCGCTTCGTGGCGAGGTGTTTGACCTGCCAGCAGGTAAAGGCGGAGCATCGATTTCCAGCGGGAAAACTCCAAAGCCTACCTATTCCCGAGTGGAAGTGGGAAGACATCTCGATGGATTTTATAGTTGGCTTGCCTCGCTCGACGGGCGGCCATGACGCAATTTGGGTAATTGTGGATCGTCTGACTAAATCAGCGCATTTCTTGCCGATCCACATTACTTGGGGAGGTGATAAGTTGGCGCAGGTATACCTTGATGAGGTTGTGAGGTTGCACGGGGTGCCGAAATCCATTGTATCAGACAGAGACCCCCGATTTACCTCGCACTTCTGGAAGAGCCTGCAGGAGGCATTGGGCACACGGCTCGATTTCAGCACCGCGTTTCATCCTCAGTCAAATGGGCGAACAGAGAGAACCATACAGACATTAGAGGATATGTTACGGGCGTGTGTCATTGATTATAAGGGTAATTGGTGCAAGTATTTGCCGATGGCCGAGTTCGCCTATAATAACAGTTATCACGCTAGTTTGAGGATGGCACCGTTCGAGGCTTTGTATGGACGGGAGTGTCGATCCCCCATTTATTGGAGTGAAGTGGGCGAGCGAACAGAATTCGGCCCGGACGTATTGCGGGAAGCGGAGGAGAAAATCTATCTTGCCCGCAAAAGATTGCTTACGGCGCAATCACGACAGGAGAGTTATTCCAATAGGCACCGTCGAGATCTGGAGTTTACTGTGGGCGATCGAGTATTTCTGAAGGTATCGCCCATGAGAGGTGTTAAGAGGTTCGGGGTGCGGGGAAAGCTAAGTCCCCGATATGTTGGCCCGTATGAGATACTTGAGAGAATTGGAACGGTGGCTTACCGACTTGCGCTACCCCCGAATTTAGCGGATGTACATAACATATTCCACGTTTCTAACCTCCGCAAGTACGTTCACGACCCCGAGCACACCATGTTATATGAGCCCCCGGAACTCCACGAAGATTGAAGTTATGAAGAGTTCCCGACGATGATCTTGGGCCGGGAAGTGCGCAAATTGAGAAACCGCGAGATTCCCTATGTCAGGATTCGATGGAGCAATCATAGCGATCGCGAAGCTACGTGGGAGCTCGAGGATGAGATGAGGAAGCACCATCCTCACCTGTTCGAGGGCTGAGTGCGGTATAGGTTCTAAGTATATTTGGCTAGGTATGATGAGTTCGTTTCGAGGACGAAACTCTTTTAAGGTAGGGAGAATGTAAGGGAGTGAATTCTCGAAATTCGAGAGCTTCACTTCGTTTAGAATCGACTAATCGTCGAGGGGATGAGCTTCGGAAAGTTCGAAGCTAATCCAAAGGTGAAAAGTGCGTTGGAGTGGACCCGGGATGCGAATGGAGCAAACTGCTCCATTCTGCCAAATTCTCCCTGTGGGGACCGGACCTCCCTGTGGGGACCGGATGCCACAAGGAGCCCTGCTGCGCAGGGGAGAAAATTTGGCTAAGTCCTGGAATTCCCTCTCACGGGATTCGGACATCCCGTGAGGACCGGACATCCAGGACCGGACATTGAGGGATGTCCAGTACCCGTAAGCTGGAAAATGGCCTGAAGGCTGTTTCGCAGGCCGAGACCGGACAAGGGGGGCAGGGACCGGACATCCAGGACCGGACATAGAGGGATGTCCGGACCCCGTAGCCCAAAAATGCTCAGGTTGGGCTGCTTTAAAACATGAGAAGTTGAGGGACTATATTGCAATTATAGCCTAAATTAGGCTATATGGGCATGAGAGGACCCGATCCCTCTCATTTCTCTCATGTTGCAAGCCCTAACACCCTCTCTTTCTCTCTTAAGGCTTCTCTCCTCTCTTGAAGAAGCAAGGAGAAGAAGTAGAAGAAGAAGGAGAAGACAAAAGAGAGGAGCTTCATCATCTTCTCCACCTCTTCTTCCTCTCCATTGGAGCAAGCTCAAGGTAGGCCTTAAACCTCTCTAATGGTGATTTTTGGGGTTTTGGGTTTTGAGCTTTTGGGAGTATTTTGATGGGACCTAGAGGTGCTAAGTAGCACTAAATGCATGCTTCTAGGGTTTCTAGTGCATGATCTCCATGTGTGAAGCCCTAGAGCATCAAAAATGGGGTTTTACTAGATGTTGGATTTTAATCTCTTTTGATCATTCGTAAACCTAATTAATAGGTGTCTGAACACGTCGGCGGCGACTGTTTGGCGACCCGACGAGTCCGAGAGAAGTTATCGCCAAGTGAGGTGCGTCGCTACTTCGTCTCCGCTCGAGTGCTAAGCGGCGACAAGTGAACGTGAGAACAAGACCTTCTACTGCAACGCGACGTCAAAAGGTGGGTGGTGTCCATCCCGAAGTCGCCGGGCTACCCTTTATGTCTGAGTGTAGAATAGCGATTAACCTTGCATATTGTGCATGAGGTGTATGTAGAGTGTTAGTTGGAGTATTTACCTTACATGATGACTAACCTAATTTACTTTATGCTTTCAAATTTAGTGTGCATGAGAACTAGGTGTGAGATGAGAGCTACTAGTATGTGATATAGTAGAGTGGTCTGAAACATGAACGAGTGGCACCTAGTAAACGTGAACGAGTGGCATTACTTAGTGTAAACACTATAGAGTCAAGAACTAGTGTGATGACATCCCTGTTAGCTAGGGTATCCTCCGTGGGTGAGGATTGGACCGTGCTCGCGTTGTCTGTTTTATCCTCGTGGTGGTCGCTCCACACGAGACGTGCACTCCGGAGTACTAGGCACAAGCTATGGTAGTAGCGGCTTGACCGGCAGCAGCTAGCTATCCACAGACTGCCTCGGGCAAGTTGAGCAGTTTAGACTCCTCGTCGTCGAGGCAAGGGACGCGAGAGTGTGGCAAGCCTTTGGGCACGCCAAGTGGATTGGGTATCCAAGGGAATTGTGAATCCATTGAGCATAATAGAGTAATAGCTATCCTTTACCACGAGTTGCATGCATGTATTCAGATTTGAGGCATAGTAGATATTGCATTTACCTTACGGTACCTTTACAGCTTTCAGTTATTAGTATTGCCTCTATTGTCTACTTTTGCCTCCTTGGACCTAGTGGGGAGACCGGCGGAGTCGGAGGCCGAACCCACTGGGAACTATGGAAGATAGTTCTCACCCCACTCTATTTCAGGTCCTAGTTCGTCGACACCGGGTGAGGATCGTGGCAAGGGCTTGGCGCCCTAGTGGTATTACTAGTTTATCCTCCTACTGCATTAGAGTACCTTGCTTTTACCCCTTTTGAGAGTAGATCTTGTATAGGTGGTGAGGTTTTGTGATGATGTATGCCACATGTATATTTTGAGGATTTAATGTATAAAGACTTCGAACTGAATGAATGTAATAGATAAGTTATCTCCCTTTTTCACTTGTTAATTACTTGTGACGCTTGCTCTCGTGTGTTTGGCACTAGTTGTGCCCTCTTGTGGTAGATTGTGTATATTGTATCAAGTTTGTTCTGGGCACTTGTTGTACACAATCTTGTTGCTGGCCTTAGGCGGACAGGAGAGATGCAGTTGGTCGCGTACGCGACGCGCTTGGTAGCGGGTCTCGGGGCGTGACAGTCGTGGCGACGGACGCGCCGCTGCAGACATAGCTAGCGGATCTGGAGAGCGGGCCCCTATGGGCAGGGGTGGCGAGGAGCAGGTCGGCCCTGAACAGCCGGGTGGCCCGAGTAACCAGCAGCTCGGGGCCAAGGTAGCAGCGTTGAGGGGTTAGCCGACGGCCCTCACTGGTATGTTCCGGCGGTTAAATACGACGATGGCAGTGCGGCCTACGGCTCCCGCTCCACCCCGACTCCGACGGTTCCGGTGGTTGTGGATGCCCCTCCGTGGTACCCCCGCGATGGCGCTCACTTTGCCACGACGGCAACGGCAGCCGGCCGCCACCACGGCGGTTCCGGCGGGGTGCTGATGCCCGTGTAGCGGAGGGTACCCGTATGCGGGAACTATTAGCGGAGTTTCGGAAATTTGATCCGCCAAAGTTCGAGGGAAAGAAGGAGGACAAGGGCATGCTAGAGTTCTGGATTGCCGATATGGAGAAGCTATTCCGTGATCTCCATATCTAGGAGAACGATCGTGTCCCTCTTGCTGCGCATTGCCTTGGGAGGAAGGCTAATGCTTGGTGGTTCCGCCACTTCACCAGGAAGCTCAATAGCGTGTACCCCTCCTGGGAAGAGTTTCGGGCACTCCTGTACGAGCAGTACTTTAGAGATAGTACGAAGCGGGACCTGGAGCGCGAGCTGGAGCGCCTCAGGCAGGGGAGCCGCTCAGTTGCCGAGTACGAGGAGGACTTCACCCGGATCGTCGAGCAGATTCCCTTTGCGGTATAGGACGAGTACCACAAAGCCAGACTATTCATGAGGGGGTTGAGGCCTAACCTCCGGATGTTGGTCGCATCCAATGGCACGATCAACTACGACGACTGTCTAGATCGGGCTCTGATTCTACAGAGCGAGTCCGAGGACGTACGAGCCGAGCGGGACGCGTCAGAGCGATCAGGGGAAAGGAAGCGTTCCCACGAGAAGTCTAGTGGTGGCTCTTCTTTCCGAAAGAAGCTGCCAAAGTATCCTCGCACTCAGCAGTCGGCGAGGAGTGCGCCATCGCGATCGGCGGACGGAAGAAGCCGTGCGTGATGCGCGATCAGGCTTATCCAGTGAGCATGTGCCCGCAGCGATGGAACCATTGCTTCCAGTGTGGCCAGCCGGGCCACCTTCGATCTCAGTGCCCCAGAATGAGGAGTAGGGCTGCACCGAGCGCCGCTTCCTCTCCCGCGGCATCCCGACAGAACCGCGGAGCTCCCGGTGCAGCTTCTTCGTCTGGGCGCCTCTCTTCCTCACGCCAGAATGAGGGGGCGCGCCAGGCATCTGGTGGACGCGTCTTCGCCCTGACTCAGCACGAGGGCAACCCTGGTGGCGACGTCCTTGCAGGTATCGTCACCCTCTCCACTACTCGTGCTAGAGCTTTATTCGATACTGGAGCATCGCACTCATTCTTTTCGCGTTCATTTGTATGTGAGCACGGTATTCCCACGCGTCCACTGACGTGCCGATCCGTATTGACACGCTTGGAGGAGATCTGGTAGCTGATTGGTACGTCATATCATATCCTATCATATTGGATAACTGGAGTTTCCTGGCGAACTTGATGGTGCTTCCGATGAAGAAGTTCGACGTGGTGCTTAGGATGGACTGGCTCACCAGGCACCGCGCTTCTATCGACTGCGAGCGGAGGATGGTGACGTTTGACGGGCCCGGCGAAGGAGTATTCGTCTATCGAGCGTGTAAGAGCTCTTACTTCGCCGCATCTATCTCTTCTTCTAGAGCTAAGCGACTTATGAATGCCGGGTGTGTGGCCTACCTGGCTTTGGTTGATGTCACCTATCGAACTGCACCAGCATTGGAGGAGATTCCAGTGGTCCGAGATTTTCCAAATGTATTTCCTGCTGAGCTTCCGGGAATGCCTCCGGACCGAGAGATCGATTTCTTCGTCGATCTAGTTCTGGGCACGACACCGATCTCGAAGGCCCCCTATCGTATGGCCTTCGCTCAGCTGAAAGAGCTGAAGGCTCAGCTCGAGGATCTCCTGGAGAGAGGATTCATTCGACCTAGTGTATCTCCCTAGGGTGCCCCTGTCCTCTTCGTCAAAAAGAAGGACGGTAGTCTGCGCCCGTGAATTGACTACAGGGAGCTTAATAAGGTCACCGTGAAGAACAAGTATCCACTGCCCCGGATTGACGATCTTTTTGACTAGCTTCAGGGGTTGTCGGCATTCTCAAAGATCGATCTACAATCCGGGTATCATCAGCTTAAGATCAGGGCTGAAGATGTGCCGAAGACCGCTTTCCGAACTCTTTACGGCCACTACGAGTTCACGGTGATGCCGTTCGGGCTTACCAACGCCCCGGCAGCCTTCATGGATATGATGAATAGGGTCTTCCGAGCATATTTGGATCAGTTTGTCGTGGTCTTCATTGACGACATCTTGATCTGCTCGCGGAGTGATGAGGAGCACGAGGATCATCTCCGGCGAGTATTGCATGTACTTCGAAAGCATAAGTTATATACTAAGCTCAAGAAGTGCGAGTTCTGGCTTCGCGAGGTATCTTTCTTAGGGCATATCGTGACTCCATCGGGCATTACGGTGGATCCGAAGAAGATATCCTCAGTAGTCGAGTGGCCTGAGCCTACGACTGTGACCGAAGTCAGGAGTTTCTGGGTTTGGCGGGGTATTATCGGCGATTTGTCGAGGGCTTCTCCAAGATCACCGCACCGCTGAACAAGCTCACCAGAAAAGGAGAACGGTTTCAGTGGACCGAGCAGTGCCAGCAGAGCTTCGATGAGTTTAAGGATCGACTGACCCGCGCACCCGTTCTGACTTTGCCGCATCCTGGTGAGGACTTCGTGGTCTATTGTGACGCCTCACATATCGGCTTGGGGTGCGTACTTATGCAGCAGGATCGGGTCATTGCTTACGCCTCTCGTCAGCTGAAGCCGTATGAGAAGAACTACCCGACTCACGATCTGGAGCTCGCGGCAGTGGTGTTTGCCCTTAAGCTGTGGAGACATTATCTCTACGGGGCACACTGCGAGGTGTTCACTGATCATCGAGCACAAGTACCTCTTCACCCAGAAAGAGTTGAAACTCAGGAAGAGGCGTTGGCTCGAACTCCTGAAGGACTACGATATCACCATTCAGTATCATCCGGGAAAGGCGAATGCAGTCGCAGACGCCTTGAGCCGGAAGCAGCCTCCAGCTGAGTTGTCCTTCATGATTACGAGCCAGGATCGTCTGATAGAGGAGTTCCGCCGTCTGGAGATCGAGGTTGTTTCCACTGGGACTACGGCCCAGTTGATGTCTCTGGTGGTACAGCCTACCCTGACAGAGCGGATTATGCTTGGCCAGCAGAGTGACCCGTATTTACAGAAAGTGCGGGCGAAGATCGAGCAGGGCAAGGATGGGAACTTCACTATCCACACTGATGGGTCTTCGCGCTTTAAGAGCAGATGGTGCGTGCCTAGTGACTCGGAGCTGAGGAGCGACATCCTATCCGAGGCGCATCGATCCCCTTACACGGTTCACCCAGGCGGAACCAAGATGTACCGCGACTTGAAGCAGAATTTCTGGTGGCCTGGGATGAAGCTAGATGTGGCTCAGCATGTGGCTCGATGCTTGACTTGTCAGCAGGTGAAAGCCGAGCATCAGCGACCGGCAGGGAAGCTGCAACCACTTCCGATACCCGTATGGAAGTGGGAGCAGATTTCTATGGATTTCGTCACTGGATTGCCTCGATCACAGCGAGGCCATGATGCGATCTGGGTTATAGTGGATCAGCTGGCGAAATCGGCTCACTTCCTGCCGATGCACACGACGTGGTCCCGTGATCGACTGGCACAGTTGTATATCGACGAGATCGTCCGGCTTCATGGTGTGCCAGTGTCGATCGTATCTGATCGGGACATCCGCTTTGTTTCCCATTTTTGGAGGAGCTTGCAGCAGGCTATGGGTACGAAGCTGAACTTCAGTACAGCGTTCCATCCACAGAGCGACGGACAGTCAGAGCGAGTTATCCAGACTCTTGAGGACATGCTCCGCGCTTGTGTCCTGGACTACGGTGATGGATGGTTTCGCTATTTACCACTGGTGGAGTTCGCCTATAACAACAGCTACCAGGCGAGCATCGGGATGGTCCCGTACGAGGCTTTATATGGGCGTCGATGTCGGTCCCCTATCTGTTGGGACGATGTCGGAGAACGCCGGTTGATCGGGCCTGACTTGGTCGAGGATGCGGAGGCGAAGGTTCGCATTGCGAGAGAGCGACTTCAGACTGCACAGAGTCGACAGAGGAGCTACGCGGACCAGCGGAGGCGTGACCTAGAGTTTCTGGTCGGTGAGCACGTACTCCTCAAGGTGTCGCCTTCCAGGGGGATCAAGCGGTTCGGTTTGCGGAACAAGCTTAGTCCGCGATTCGTGGGACCGTTCGAGATCCTGGAGCGTGTTGGTCCGATGGCGTACAGGTTGGCTCTACCTCCGAGTCTCGCCCGGGTGCACAATGTCTTTCACGTGTCCATGCTTCGAAAGTATATTCCGGATCCGTCCCACGTCATCAGCCCGACGTTTACACAGTTGCGGGAGGATCTGAGCTATGATGAGGCTCCGTTGCGGGTTTTGGCACGTGAAGTGAAGCAGTTGCAGAACAGGAGCATTCCGTACGTGAAGGTTCAGTGGGAGAACCACGGGGAGCGCGAGGCTACGTGGGAGCTTGAGTCTACTATGCGGGAGCGTTATCCGCATTTGTTTATGGGGAATCCTTGATTTAAGTTTCGGGGACGAAACTTCTTGTAAGGGGGGAATGATGTAATAACCGACATTTTTATCATAATAAATAAACCCTTTTGTTGACGATGTTATTGTGAGTAATTTAATTACAAAAGCACTCGTCAAATTTCAGGTGAAAATGAGCTAAAATGAAAAAGTTACGTGATCTGGAATCCTGACTTAAAGTGAATAGTAACTCCGACTTTTCAGCGAGCCAGGGAGTAGAGAAGGGTCCAGATGTGTACAGAACTCCGATAGTAGGACTTCAATAGCTTGTTTCGAACGGCTCGACTATTCTGGAACCAATGGCACTGACGGAATTGGATTCCGATGCACGGTTGTCGAGAAAAAGGGTTTTGAACGGTTATACATATATGTTTATACAATTGGAATTATGGAGGAATAAAAGAGGGACTGTTGTGTCGCAGATCGGAGACCAAATCGAATGAAATAAAATGCTAAATTCGATGTCTCCGTCGTGCTGAACGCGCTGGCTTAATCCGATCGGAAATCCGACGGACGGATCTTCGGGAATTGCAAGAAGTACGCAAAGGGGTCAAAATGGCAAAACGGCGAATCGCGAAAAGTACTAATATTTTATGCACCAAAATGCGCGATTTCGAATATAGAGGGACTTACGCGCATGATTCATCCACTGGCAGGGACTAGGGATTAAATAATGGCAAATTGTGGGCTAAAGTGCAATTGTTCATTTGTGTATAAATGGAAGTGTTAGGGTTTCGTGAGGGAAACCCTAACCCTAGCCCACCTCTTTACCTCCCAGCCACCCTAACCGCCTCTGCTCATCTCCCTGCCTACCTCTCCGCGCGCCCCCGGCCTCCGGCGAGCTCCTCCGGCCGCCGGAGAACCATCCAAGCCATTTTCTTCCCTCCCTCGGCCATCGTCTCCTCCACCTTGACAGAGAGAGCGTGGGGGAAGGCTTCCAGCACCCTTGGAAGGTTTCCTTGGCCGAGGGCCATCGCCGGCGCACCACCCCGCCGCCGCCTGTCGCCCGAGCGCCGCCGGAGCCGCCCTCGCTCTCCCCGCAGCCCGCCAACCCGCGCAGACCCGAGGTCGGGTCTAGCGCGCGATCGCACCTCCCTCGGCCGCGCCACCCTTCGATTGGCCCCGGCAACCCCAAGGAGCCGGCGGCTCGCCGTCCCGATCGCCTCCGGGCCGCCGCCGCCGCAAAGACTCGTGGCCGCCGTACTAGGTGCGGGCCGAGCTTGGGCCAACTCCTCCACCGCGCCGCCGCCGCCTTGTGACGTGAGCACCACCTCCCCCGCGATCTCCTCGGCCGGATCGCCCCCGACCGGGCCTCCCCAGCCGCCGCATTGCCGCCGAGAAGCCCTAACCCGAGGGCTAGTTGGCGGCTTGGATCGCCGCCGCCGCGCCACCGCCGCCCGCCGCCGGCCAAAGACTCTCCCCCGGGCATCTCCGACCGGAAGCTTCCACCTTCGGCCGGACCGCGCGCCTCCCCGTCGCCGGCGGCCAACCCTAGCTCCACCCGGCCAAGGTGAGCTGTTTTATTTACAGCACGGCAATTCTTAGGTTCCGGTTAATTTTTCGGCGATCCGTGGGGTCTATTCGACCCTAAGAGGTGAGCACGGTCAACGGTTTTCCGTGCTGAACGCGATGCTCACCTCCGTTAGAGTTTTCGATGTTTCGTTTAGCGGGATAACTATAGTTTGTGCGCTGTGCGCGCTGATTCGCAAAGTTCATGTTGCTCGTATGCCTGCCGTGGGGGTCGACAGTGCTCCGAAAGGTGAGCACGGCCTCCGGTAAGTCGAAACCTTCCATAGAGCATGATGGTTTGATTTATGAAACTTTGGTTTGCGTGCACGGCCCATAAAAGCCTCAAAATCGCATGAAATGATGCGATTTCATGCGTCTTGAGAGGCTTTTATGCAATTGTAGTTTCCCGGGCTGCTGTGGGCAGCGTGTACATGCTGCGGGTAACCCCTGGACTGATCGTCCAAGGTCCCGAGCCTTTACGGAAATCGAAAAGCGATTTCCGGAGCGTTTTTCGGCAAAACCCGCCGACGGAACGCGGTTTCGGTTCGGATTTCTTCCGATGACTCTTAGTGGTTATCTACATTGTCGCCGAGCCTTGTTGGCTGGTCACCCGTGTCATTCCGAAGGTTCAGAAACGACGGGTGAGCGACGGTGGAGTTCCGGTACAGTTTTCGGGACTTCCGGGCACTTCGGCAATCGGTTTTGGGAAACCGATTCCTGTGGGTTCATTAATGGGGCTTTGTGAGTAGTGGTACTTGTGTTGGTGGGTTAGATGCTAACCCGGTGGACCTTCTCGTAGGTCCGGTTGTTTCGTTTCCACAGTCGACAGATCAGATCTTCTACAGTCGTACAGGTGGGTATCTCGACTCGCCTTCGGTTCAGTTGTGCACGTTGGTGACGTTCCTTCCACCCTTACTATTTATATCGTTTATCCTAGATATATCTTGCACCTATTTGTCACCATATTACTCTACTCAGTGCTTCCATGTTCAGTATCATGTGTAGGAGTAGAGTAGATTACTTCTTGTCAGCCTATGACATCTGTGACCTGTTCGGTCAGTTTACTTCAGTATACTCAGTGACCTTGTTGTTCGGTTGGTCAGTTCTTGTATTTCCTTCAGTAGTACTTGCATACAGTTGAGAGGATGTTGAGTTGTTCCATCCTAGTTGACCTGAGTGGTCGGTTCTGGTACTTCTTTACAGTATGACGACCTATACGGTCAGTACGCCTTGAGGGGCAGGATTGTCGACTGGTTGCCGACGTTTGGCTATTGAGCATATCAGCATCGATCGCCCGAGATACACACGCATTTCACGAACACCAGCGGTCTGATCCACTGCAAGAGGGTGTTCTTTTCCGGAAAAGTGGTCGCAGAGGTTCGACCCGTGAGCCCTAGAGTGGGTTATATGCACCCTGTGGGCCCAGCGGTCAGTACTGGGTTGTACACAGGTAGAGTGGCAGTGGGCATAGGCCTGAGGTCTGCGGACCAATAGGGCAGTTTCCAGATTGGGTGTATTTGTACTTCATACCGTTGACGCATACTACAGTAGCTGTTGTTTCATATCTACATATCTGTCACGCCGCGCGACCGCCTATTTGGCCGGCACGGGCACGTCAAACAGACGCCGGACGAACATCACCTCTCCTGTCCGACCAAGGCTCAACAAACGAGTCATGTACAAGAACAAGAATTCATTTTTATTCATGACTAAGCAAAGCACTAAAAGTGCCAACCAAACAAGAGCAAGCGATACGAGTAAATTCATACAAGTATACAAAGAGAGAAACACTTAGCTATTACATTCATGTTCCAAACATCATTTACAACAAGTATTCCTTTAAACTTGCAAAATGAATATATACAACATCGCACAAAATCTCACACCTATACAAGATCTACACTCGACAACTCGGGTGCCTCTAATGCCATAGGTGGCCGCTACCTCGGTCTAGGGCGCTAAGCCCTTGCCACGCTCCTCGCCCGGGGTACTCGCACTAGGCCCTGCAACTGTGGTGGAGTGAGAACTACGAATAGTTCCCAGTGGGTTCGGCCGCCGACTCCACCGATCTCCCCACTAGGTCCGTACGGGCATAGGTATGCACAGATAGATATTTATATGGAAAGCTGTAAATCATGCTATCGATAATATGGAAAGCTGTAAATCATGATATCGATATTTCTACTATACTCAACAGTATAAACAAGCATGCTCACTATAGTTTAAGAACTATCATGCTAAGTACAGCATAAGGAAACTATCACTTAACTATGTTTAACAGGAAACATAATCATTCTTTACCCAATCCACTAGGCTACCCCGCCTAAGATCTCAAATCTCATAAGTGATGAGCTACCCCGCTCAAATCTCACATGTAAAGAGCTACCCCGCTCAAATCTCACAGGTGAAGAGCTACCCTGCCCAAACCGCACAGGTGAAGAGCTACCCCGCTCAAACCTCACAGGTGAAGAGCTACCCCGCTCAAACCTCACAGGTGAAGAGCTACCTCGCTCAAATCTCACAGGTGAAGAGCTACCCCGCCCTTCGCCCCACTCACCTCCCAGTCCAATGGGTGAGGAGCTACCCCGCTCGTATCCCACCCGGTGAGCTACCCCGCTCGTGTGACAACTCCGGAGTGCACTACTTGCGTGGAGCGACCACCACAAGCTCAAACAGACTGCGTGAGTATGATCCAATCCTCGCCAACTGAGGATACCCTACCAACTAAGGTTAACAACTCTCAGAACTCTCACCTCAAGTTCATCATGCATAGAGTTCACCTAGACTCTAGTTCAACATGTTATTTGTCAATGTTCTCATTTACTAGATGCCACTCGATCTAGGTTATCATTCAACTAGATGCCACTCGATCTATATTGTCATTTGTTCTTAGTTCTGTCAAACTCATACAAGTTCTTTACACTAGAGTTTCAATGTCATCATTCACCTTTATTCATGTATTCTATCCTAGTGTCAAGCATATCTCGCTACACTAGCTAGAATCACATGCAAATAAAGGAATGTCTTTCAGTTTTGCCAACCCATGTAAGTTTTCTACTTTAGGGTTTCTATGTCATCACTCGCCTTTATTCATGTATTCTACCCTAGTGTCAAGCATATCCAGCTACACTAGCTAGAACTACATGCAGTAAAGGAGTATCTTACCATAACTTGTTCTCGACAATTTACATTAGATCGATACTATATACATATACACATACAGACATAGGGAGCAGCCCAGCTGCTTCGGGATGGACACCCCCCACCTTCTAATACCGTGCAGGCTCCACCGGCGCACTTCGCAGAATTCTCGAAGGCTTCGCCGCACTCTACGGCAATTTGAGCCCAATTAGGCTCCCGGTTCGATTTCTCCGCGCTCGCTCGTCGGAATCGCTAACTATTTTCGTGGGAGTACTCGTGAACCTAAAACCATCATAAACATAGGGTTAAACTAGATCAAACCCTAACCGTTAGCAAAATCGCATTTTGGAGCCCTAGTTCGCGACTTCGGCAAAAATAGCCGTAACGACCTCTAGATCATGCTTCTAGCAACTAGCTAGAACTCTAGAGTTCTCTAAAATCCAATTCTAAGGCTAAATAACAAAACCCTAAAATTTAAACCTTTAGAAAATCTAAAGCTTACCTCAAGAAGCTCTCTACTTGATGAAGAGGAAGGACCAAGGGAGAGAAATCCCACTCCCAAGCTCTTTCCTTCTACTTCTCCTTCCTTTTCCTTCTTCTCCTTCTTTTCCTTAGAGAGAGAAAGAGGAGCCCCTTCTTTTCTTGCTTTGGCTGCAAGAAATGAGAGAAAGGGAAGAGACCAAGTCTAAATAGCCTACTTGCATCCATAATTACCAAAATACCCCTCTAATGCATAGCCCAATTTTGGGCATTTTCGGGTGTCAGAATGGCATGAAACTTTAAATCTAGCCTCATAATAACAATCCTGACATACCCTCCAGTTTTCATAATTTTCCGACACTGTGCATTTTCTGCTAATTTATCTGCCCCGTTTCTCACAGAAAATTTTAAATCTTCTGTTTCCGCTCCGATTTCAGCACAGGTCATTTCCAATGCACTTTTAGCTTACTTAATGCCTTTAATCACTCTAAGGCATTCCTAACTTGACTTTGATCAATTTGAATCATAGTTCAGTTTCTCGTTTTGCAGTTTCGAGTCCTTACATCCTCCCCTCCTTAAAGGAGTTTCGTCCTCGAAACTAACTCACTTCAACCCAATTCATACCCTAACTCGATTTATCGGGCAATCAGAGATTCCAATGCACTTTTCCATCTCGGAGTGGCCTTTTACTCATCAGAATTGTTCAAAGGCCCACTACGAAAGATGTGAGACCAGATTCCCTCACACTTACTAAGCGTAAGGCCGAAAGTGCATTACCGGCATACAAAGAGCTTCTGTCACGCCCCGCCACCCGCCTATTTGGTCGGATTCGGGCCACGTCAACAGACGCCGAACGGACAGGGCCTCCCCTGCCCGCCCAAGGCTCTAACAACAAGTATAATTTGACAATCAAAGAGAATTTCAATTATACAAGGCTTACACGAAGGTAAGCAACAACAACACAGCGGAAGAGTAAGCACTGAGCTAGAATATAAACCATACATGAACTTGATTACATTTGAACCAAATACAAGTAAACTAATCTATTACATTCCTTTAGCATTCGATACATCATTTCTTTTTACATTTGTCATCTCCCAAAAATTACTTGAATTGTTTACAACTTGACATCTATAGTTCAACAAAATAAAGTTGATACAAGTATAACAAAAAGGAAATGACTAATGCGATACTCCGGTGGCCACTATCTATGGCGCTAACCCCTTGCCCCGGTCCTCCGCCGCCCCGCTCGTGCTAGGACCTGTGGGGTTAGTGGTGTGAGAACTACAACGAAGTTCCCAGTGGGCTCGGCAACCGACCCCGCCGACTTACCCACTAGGTCTATCCAGGCATAAGTATTTCAACGGAAATGAAATAGTAACCAAACTATATAAGCTAATACTATGCCTGCAAGAAAGAGTCAGATAGATAGATAATCGAATTTAAATATATTTGCATGCATGCACTTTACCATACTTTACTTTACTTTACTTGGCTCATTACCCAATCTTGCCGGTTAACATAGTTAACCCCAACAAACTCAAGACCCAAAATCCTCACTGAACGGGGAGGCTCTAAGCCTACAAGACCCGAGGGACCGTCCGTCGGGGCCACGATCCCCTAGGTGACTGTTTAGGAACTCACCGCTTGAGGAGGAGCGACCTCCTCAAGCCAAGACTTGTCAAGAGTATCGATCTAATCCTCACATTGAGGATTCATAGCCACTAGTTACCATGCCATTGTCAATGATAGGTTTTCTACCTAATCATGTATATCATTCTTGCCATAATGCCACTAAGTTAAACTATGTTTAACTAAGGTTATCTCAATGCCAATCTTGTCTCTATGTTCAATATCACCTTTGTTGACTAAGATCAAGTCCATTCTATATTCACACAAGTAGGGTTCTAATTCTCATGCCTCTATGGTTCCATTACAATCTCTAAGCTCATTTTCATACTAGAACAATAATTGAAGTTCAACCATAGCATAATTAACCTCTACCCTATCATGCATGAATATACTATACATATGATATGCTCAAAAAGGTGAAATAGACATAGAAGGGAATTCGATGATTCCGGAATGCACCCCCCACCTTAAAATAATTTTGTGAGGATGCCCAAGAAGTTTCACGACCTACCGAGGCCTAGGTAAAAACCTGCAGTTTAAAAGTGAACCTAATCAGGCCATTTTACATAGTAGCCCCTATATCGGATTTTCGTTTAATTAAACGGAGTTGTCCCACGCGTCGGGAATACCCCCAATTAGGTTTCTACAAGGTCAATTTGACCCAAGAACCCTTATGTTTAAAAGCCCCAAATTTGGGTGCTCCAACAATGCCCTATGTCAAACCTAGGGTTTTGATCTCATTCACAAGCAAAATATAGCTTTAGATCAACCTAGAAGCTCTCTAAAACCATCCTTGACCCATTAGAAGCATCTATTTGGGGTTTACAACAAATCCTAAGAAATCACCATGAGAGCACTTGAGCTCTCATGGAGCTTTCATGGTGCTCTTAGTCCTAGCATGCCTCTAACACTAGCAAGAAGCTAGAAACTCCAAAACTTCGGAGAAAACCTAAACCCTAGAGTTAAACTTGTAGAAACTCACATCTTGTGCCAAGCTCTACTATGGTCCTTCCTTGTTGGAGAGCTCCAAGCCAACCAAGAGCTCCAAACCCACCTTCTTCTCCTTCTCCTTCTCCTTCTCCACCCAACCCTAGGGTTTTTCTAGAGAGAGAAAGGGAACAAAAGAGAGAAAATAGGGTGAGTGTGTGTGTGCTGTGAAATGGGTGAAGGGCCAAGCCTATAGAGTGTTGTAACAATTGCTCATAAGCCCTCCAACACTTTTTACTTCGCACAGCCCAAACTACTGTCAGTCCCATTTTGTACCGGTACAAGGCCTGTCTTGTACCGGTATAAAACGCTCCAGAGACAAACCCGAGAGCTGCCTCTCGGTTTAGATTTGTACCAGACAAATCCAGCCTTGTACCGGTATAAAATGCTCCGTAGGCAAACCCGAGAGTCGCCTCTCGGTTTATACTTATACGGCTTGTAAAAAAACACCAAAAACCTCACAAACCCGAGAGCTCTCCCTCTCGGTCAAAGTTGCTATACCGGTACAGCAACTTTGCCTGTACCGGTACAAAATGCCCAGACATGTGTTTTTCGCGCCGTTTCGACTCGACTTCGCGCCGAATAACGCCAAAACCCTTTTAACTCTTTTAGACTATCTTTTAACCTTTCCAAGAAGTTTGGAATGGCAATTGGAACATGTCCAACTATTTTATTTTTGCACTTTAGTCAATTTGGCCAAAGTCCGATCTTATTGTCGAATTTTCGATATGCTACAGCTTCTCTTTGCGCTTCACATCCAATCGAAAAAGTTCACTCCGATTCGATCACCGGCACTGCTTAGAAGCAATATCGTCGATGCATCGACCAATCGCGAGTGCTCTAATCCCAAGCAGATCATAACTCTATCACGAGATGGCACACTCCGGCACATCTCAAATTTCCAATTCTCAAAAGAGCATTATTCCTTATTTCTCGTGGCTATCCATTAACTCAATATCTCGCGAGAGCATTTCATCCCTTGATACCACAAGCCACGTCCAACTCAACCTCATCATCACAACGAGCTCACACGAACACTTTGTTCGTGAATCTAAGCCAAACTCATTAAAAGGGCTACCGGCCTTACCGATCTTCGGTTTCCATAGGTGAGCCAAAGGCCACCAACTTTACGTAGGTCTACCGCTTAACCCCGTCGCAACTACGCCTAGCGTCTCTCGCTCACCGGCGTAGACCCAATTATCATTTCCTGGCGAAATTCTCATTTAGGAATTCGCACACACTCCAACCAGGAGTAACCAAACAAGACTCCAAACCACTATAGATCCTCGGGTTGGGTCAGTACACACTTGGTGTATCCACGATCTCACGATCCAACACGTGGCATTCCACGTTCCCGGGTCTACGCTCAGACTATCGTCCTGACCAAAACTCTGCCCTACCCCGGGCCGCTGTGACTCACAGCTGACTGCGCCTGTCCACGTGGGCCCAGGCTCCACAGTCCACGAGTGGTCCAGGCACGGATCGTCCTCAAGCAGTACCCGTAACTGTCGTCTCACACGGCATGCTCACCCGAGCAACACATATCACTATCGGCTCCTAGGCACCCAGTGCGAACCATCAGCCCCACGAGTGATCCATGGCCCGCTTCACACTTAGCAATGCTAAAGTGCTACTGCCAACACACTCCCCCGGCTGAATCAACACCGCACTCCACGAGTACCTCCACTCGAGCGCTATACACGCTGTACACTAAGTCCGGCATTAGGCAACCCTGCCTATGCACACCGGCCACAAGCACGACTCGCCAACCTCACCTCGAGGTACTACTAGGCCCACGTGCTTGCACTTGGCCACCAACCAACCGCTTTCTCAATAGCGATCCAGCTTTCGCTGCTCGTTCTACCGGAATCACGTCCGAAATTTTCCCGGACTCTCCAAATATCCTCAAATACCATGGCTCGACTCTCGCAATCTTCCACTCATGACCTTGAGAGACGTCCGCCAACTCCATCTCTGTCACGAGTCCCATTTTATCCTCAGGCCATCACCAGCAATTTGCTAGTGCCCTCTAGCTCTCTACCTGCTCCAGCAGGCGCTACATTCTAACCACATAAGCATGCCCAAATCGAGCCTCTTGTCGTTGCATTGCTTCGACAAGCGCCACCATTTGTGCTTGCAGCTCTCGCACCATACTCGTCCCGGCCTGCTTGGGCAACTCTGCTTGCTCAGGCACTGGTGAGGGTGCTATCGGAACGGTCCCACGCGCACAGCGTCTCTTCGGTGCCATTAGCTCCCGAAACGCAACATGTTGGTTAATAACTTAAACCAACACCTTCACGTAATTACACGATCGAATAACTCAACAACAAAATCAGGCGGAAGCTTACGAGCGTACACATTCTGGGCTCTTAGTATTATGTTGTCGGCCGCCGACATAATCACTTCGAGTCAAGAACTAATACCACTCGAGTCCATCTCTAGTAACTACTAGAGACCTATAACCATTACGACCCAATCTGTCAACCTCCGCTGCCGAAATAGGTTCACGTTCCACTCACGCACCTATTTCCTTAAGGTTTCCATCCTAGGGTCTCCTAGGTCATCCTAGACTCTCTCTTTGCTTGCTCTTATGGCTCTGATACCATCTTATCTGTCACGCCCCGCGACAGCCTATTTGGTCGGCACGGGCACGTCAAACAGACGCCGGACGGATAGCACCTCTCCTGTCCGACCAAGGCTCAACAAACGAGTCATGTACAAGAACAAGAATTCATTTTTATTCATGACTAAGAAAAGCACTAAAAGTGCCAACCAAACAAGAGCAAGCGATACGAGTAAATTCATACAAGTATACAAAGAGAGAAACACTTAGCTATTACATTCATGTTCCAAACATCATTTAGAACAAGTTTTCCTTTAAACTTGGAAAATTAATATATACAACATCTCACAAAATCTCACACCTATACAAGATCTACACTCGACAACTCGGGTGCCTCTAATGCCATAGGTGGCCGCTACCTCGGTCTAGGGCGCTAAGCCCTTGCCACGCTCCTCGCCCGGGGTACTCACACTAGGCCCTGCAACTGTGGTGGAGTGAGAACTACGAATAGTTCCCAGTGGGTTCGGCCGCCGACTCCACCGATCTCCCCACTAGGTCCATACGGCATAGGTATGCACAGATAGATATTTATATAGAAAAGCAGTAAATCATGCTATCGATAATATGGAAAGCTGTAAATCATGCTATCGATATTTCTACTATACTCAACAGTATAAACAGGCATGCTCAATATAGTGAAGAACTATCACGCTATGTACAGCATAAGGAAACTATCACTTAACTATGTTTAACAGGAAACATAATCATTCTTTACCCAATCCACTAGGCTACCCCGCCTAAGATCTCAAATCACATAAGTGATGAGCTACCCCGCTCAAATCTCACATGTAAAGAGCTACCCCGCTCAAATCTCACAGGTGAAGAGCTACCCCGCCCAAACCTCACAGGTGAAGAGCTACCCCGCTCAAATCTCACAGGTGAAGAGCTACCCCGCCCTTCGCCCGACTCACCTCCCAGTCCAATGGGTGAGGAGCTACCCCGCTCGTATCCCACCCGGTGAGCTACCCCGCTCGTGTGACAACTCCGGAGTGCACTGCTTGCGTGGAGCGACCACCACGAGCTCAAACAGACTGCGTGAGTATGATCCAATCCTCGCCAACTGAGGATACCCTATCAACTAAGGTTAATAACTCTCAGAACTCTCACCTCAAGTTCATCATGCATAGAGTTCACCTAGACTCTAGTTCAACATGTTATTTGTCAATGTTCTCATTTACTAGATGCCACTCGATCTAGGTTATCATTCAACTAGATGCCACTCGATCTATATTGTCATTTGTTCTTAGTTCTGTCAAACTCATACAAGTTCTTTACACTAGAGTTTCAATGTCATCATTCACCATTATTCATGTATTCTATCCTAGTGTCAAGCATATCTCGCTACACTAGCTAGAATCACATGCAAATAAAGGAATATCTTTCAGTTTTGCCAACCCATGTAAGTTTTCTACTTTAGGGTTTCTATGTCATCACTCGCCTTTATTCATGTATTCTACCCTAGTGTCAAGCATATCCAGCTACACTAGCTAGAACTACATGCAGCAAAGGAGTATCTTACCATAACTTGTTCTCGACAATTTACATTAGATCGATACTATATACATATACACATATAGACATAGGGAGCAGCCCAGCTGCTTCGGGATGGACACCCCCCATCTTCTAATAGCGTGTAGGCTCCACCGGCGCACTTCGCCGAATTCTCGAAGGCTTCGCCGCACTCTACGGCAATTTGAGCCCAATTAGGCTCCCGGTTCGATTTCTCCGCGCTCGCTCGTCGGAATCGCTAACTGTTTTCGCGGGAGTACTCGTGAACCTAAAACCATCATAAACATAGGGTTAAACTAGATCAAACCCTAACCATTAGAAAAATCGCATTTTGGAGCCCTAGTTCGCGACTTCGGCAAAAATAGCCGTAACGACCTCTAGATCATGCTTCTAGCAACTAGCTAGAACTCTAGAGTTCTCTAAAATCTAATTCTAAGGCTAAATAACAAAACCCTAGAATTTAAACCTTTAGAAAATCTAAAGCTTACCTCAAGAAGCTCTCTACTTGATGAAGAGGAAGGACCAAGGGAGAGAAATCCCACTCCTAAGCTCTTTCCTTCTACTTCTTCTTCCTTTTCCTTCTTCTCCTTCTTTTCCTTAGAGAGAGAAAGAGGAGCCCCTTCTTTTCTTGCTTTGGCTGCAGGAAATGAGAGAAAGGGAAGAGACCAAGTCTAAATAGCCTACTTGCATCCATAATTACCAAAATACCCCTCTAATGCACAGCCCAATTTTGGGCATTTTCGGGTGTCAGAATGACATGAAACTTTAAATCTAGCCTCATAATAATAATCCTGACATACCCTCCAGTTTTCATAATTTTCCGACACCTTTGCATTTTATTCTGCTAATTTATATCTTAGTTTCTCACGTAAAATTTTAAATCTTCTGTTTCGCTCCGATTTCGATGCGGGTCATTTCCAATGCACTTTTAGCTTACTTAATGCCTTTAATCACTCTAAGGCATTCCTAACTTGACTTTGATCAATTTGAATCATTGTCCAGTTTCTCGTTTTGTAGTTTCGAGTCCTTACAATATCTCTCCCGTTTACTTGTTTATCATAGCTACTGTACTACTACTATCTTCTCCACTTGTGTTTATCTCCGCGAGGTATCCACTGGGAGGGGGAGACATGTTTACATGTTCTCTCACCCCTCGCCTTCTTTTCAGGTGACGTTGCAGGTCATAGTGGGACAGCTGGTGAGGAGCGAGTCTAGTTCGCGACATAGCTCCGTCCCTTCGTCGGTTATCCCTTTACCCTTCTTGTTTTATGACTTAGACTTATTTATGGTTCAGTTCAGTTCTTACTTTTGGATTATGAGATGTTTAGTTGATTTTTTAATGTAATAAAGAATATGACTTTTATGGATTAAAATGGTTTTCTACCCCTCGTGGTAGCGTGTTCTTTAAAAAGTAGGTTTCCTTGTGGGAAACAGTTTTCAAAGGTTTTCTTACTATGTTTATCAGCTTCTACATCTCTTAGTTGTGAACCTGTGTGAATGGTTGAATGAATAGCAATCTCTGTGTTATGTTCATTTTATTGTGGTTGTTTCCTGGTAGTTTACTACACTCTGTACATGTGCGACGCCGTGCAAATACAGGGGAGACTTTGTCCGTGTGTACAGTGGACTCCCTGTATTTGTGGCGGATCTGGCATACCTTGGGGTCAGGTTTTAAAAAAAAAAATTCCGCTGTATTTTTCACTTTATTATTAACCCCGGGGCGTGACAGATGCTTAAAAAACAAGAACAAAAAATTGATTTATAGTTAGAAAATAAGCATCATATATTAAAACTAATATTGATATATGTATAATTTACCTTCTAATCCAGCCCACAACCAATTTCTTGCACACATTAGAGCTTCTAAAGTTTCAGAAGTGAGCATGTTCCTGTTTGGATTCACAATTCTACCACCAATACTAAATGCAGATTCTGAAGCTACTGTGGATACTGGAATGGCAAGAATATCTCTTGCAATCAATTGTAATGTAGGATACTTGAATCCATTATCTTTCCACCATCCCAAAATATCAAAATCTTCCATCCTTGGCAATATATCTTCTTCAAAATACATGTCCAATTCTGTGACGCACTGGACTTTGCAAATTGCCAGGTTCGAGTGTTAGATGTGAGATCTGAGCTTTTCCAGATTTTTGATTTTTTGGAGGGTCGTTGACTGTGTTCCGACCCATGGCACGTGTACCGAGGTTAGTGGATGAATCCCAAGCACTAAAGTCCAAAAAGTTGGATTTTAGGTTGCTCTCGGTTTGCTATCTGGGGAGTCTGTACCGGTACAGGAAAAGTTGCTGTACCGGTACAGCCTTGGTTGCTATACCGGTACAGAGGGGGATCTGTACCGGTATGGGACGAGAGCGACAAACCCGAGCCTCGGGTTTGGGTACATTTCGCAGTGTCTGTCTGAGACTTGGCTTATCTTGACGACTGGCGATTTCGAAAATTCGAAACTGCAGGAGCTTTTTAGCAATTTGTTGCGTCTATTAGTAGCACCCACGCCCCCTAGGGCTTTTTTTTGTGCTGTGGATCTGAGGGAGAGAGGTAGGGGAGCCCTCCAACCATTTCTCTTCCATTACTTGGTTTTTGGATGGATTCCTAAAGAGATTAACCCTCTCTTTTTCCCTCCTTTGCTTGCTAGTGCTAGCATCTTCTTGGTTGAGGCTTGGAGCTTGGTCTTGGAGCTCTATTGGAGGAAGACCTTCACTTCTAGAGGATTGTGGACTTTGATTTGGAGCTCCTTAAAGGTAGGCATCACCTCTATTTCCTCTAGTTTGGGATTTTGAAGCTTTCTACTTGTTGAAACCCTAGATTTAGTAGATTAACACTGAAGCTATGGCGCCACTACCTTTATGGCGAGCGGTGTGAAGTGTATACGGATCACAAGAGTTTAAAGTATCTGTTCACCCAGAAGGAATTGAACTTGAGGCAGCGCAGATGGTTGGAGCTCCTCAAGGATTATGATTTGACGATACTTTACCACCCAGGCAAGCCTAACGTGGTGACTGATGCGCTAAGTAGGAAATCGACGGAAAACTTAGCGATGATGATAGTTACTCAACCGTCGTTGATCGAGCAGATGAAGCGGTTGGAGTTGGAGGTGGTGACTCCTGACACACCTATGAGGTTGATGACTTTGGTGGTGCAACCCACTTTATTGGAAAGGATAAAGGAAAAGCAAGCTCTTGATGTGGAGTTGCAAAGGGTTCGAGCGAAAATGGTTGATGGTTGCACCGGTGATTTTAGTGTGGACGGTGGTGACTTGATGAGATTCCGTGGGCGGATTTGTGTACCGGCGGAACCGACGCTTAAAGAAGAGATTCTCCTAGAGGCGCACCGTGCACCTTATGCTATACATCCGGGAGGCACCAAAATGTATAAGGATTTGAAGTTACACTATTGGTGACCCGGGATGAAAAAGGACGTTGGCGAGTTTGTGGCTAGATGTTTAACTTGCCAACAAGTAAAGGCTGAGCACCGAGTTCCCGCGGGGAAATTACAGAGCCTATCGATTCCAGTGTGGAAGTGGGAGAAGATCACCATGGACTTTGTGATGGGATTGCCTCGCTCCCAGGCCGGGCATGACGCTATTTGGGTGATCGTGGATAGGTTGACGAAATCAGCACATTTCATACCTATCCATACAACTTGGACTGGAGAGAGACTCGCACAGGTTTACTTGGATGAGATTGTGCGACTTCACGGAGTACCTACCTCGATTGTATCGGACAGGGACACACGTTTTGTGTCACACTTTTGGAGGAGCCTGCAGGACGCCTTGGGTACTCGGCGGATTTCGACCTTGCTTTCCACCCTCGAGTGACGGGCGATCGGAGCGTACTTTACAGACGCTCGAGGATATGCTTCGAGCCTGCGTGATCGACTTCCAGGGAGGATGGTCGCAGCATCTACCGAGGGCTGAGTTTGCTTATAACAACAGTTATCAAGCAAGCATCAAGATGGCGCCATTTGAGGCACTCTATGGACGGAAATGTAGATCGCCACTTCATTGGAGTGAAGTTGGTGAGAGTTTGGCTCTAGGCCCAGATGTGCTCCGGAAGCGAGAGGACAAGGTTCGCATTGCTAGGGAGCGGTTGTTGTGACCAGTGGCGGAAGAGCTATCGATAGACGTCGACGAGATTTGGAGTTTCAGATTGGAGACCATGTCTTTTTGAAAGTCTCGCCGACCAGAGGAGTCAGGAGATTTGGGATTCGGGGTAAGTTGAGCCCTCGTTTCATTGGACCGTATGAGATTCTTGAGCGTGTGGGCCCGGTAGCGTATAGACTTGCTCTACCGCCGAACCTATCGGGTGTACACAATGTCTTCCATGTATCGGTCCTCCGGAAGTATATACATGATCCAGCTCATGTTTTGGATGCTACACCATTGGAGCTGAGGGACGATTTGAGCTTCGGGGAGCAACCCGTGAAGATTTTGGCCCGCGAGGTGAAGAAGTTGAGGAAGCAGGAGCTTCCTTATGTGAAGGTCTGTGGAGCGACCACGAGGAGCGGGAGGCCACGTGGGAGCTAGAGAGTGCGCTTCGAGAGCGCTATCCCCGTCTCTTTCGGATGGAGTCATGAGGTATGACCTTAATTTTGAGTTTCGCGGACGAAACCTCCTTTTAGGAGGGTGAATGTGGCCTTTGGACTTTGCAAATTGCCGGGTTCGAGTGTTAAATGTGAGTTCTGAGCTTTTCCAGTATTTTACGGAGGGTCGTTGACCGTGTTCCGACCCATGGCACGTGTCTGAGGTTAGTGGATGAATCCCAAGCACTAAAGTCCAAAAAGTTGGATTTTAGGTTGCTTGGCTTGCTATCCTGGGAGTCTGCACTTGTGATAGGAAAAGCTGTCACGGCACAAATTTCTTGTTACAGTACCGCAGTTGCAGGGGGATCCGCACCTCTGTATGGGACGGTTGGAGGCAATCCAGCTCCTGTCGGTCAAGCTGCTAGTGGTCTCGTACCGGCAACAAGACTATTTGTAATGCAGACACAAATGCGCAAAATCCGAATCGTAGGCTTTTAGCAATTTGTTACTTCTATTAGTAGCACCCACGCCCCCTAGGGCTTTTTTTTGTGCTGTGGACCTGAGGGAGAGAGGTAGGGGAGCCCTCCAACCATTTCTCTTCCATTACTTGGTTTTTGGATGGATTTCTAAAGAGATTAACCCTCTCTTTTTCCCTCCTTTGCTTGCTAGTGCTAGCATCTTCTTGGTTGAGGCTTGGAGCTTGGTCTTGGAGCTCTATTGGAGGAAGACCTTCACTTCTAGAGGATTGTGGACTTTGATTTGGAGCTCCTTAAAGGTAGGCATCTCCTCTATTTCCTCTAGTTTGGGATTTTGAAGCTTTCTACTTGTTGAAACCCTAGATTTAGTAGATTAGGGTTTATTTTGGGGATTTGCAACCTAGGGCTTTTAGAGTCCAATTAATTGGTTTAGAACCTTTGTTTAGGTTGCCTTGGAAGAGATCTCACCTCCATTTGAGGATTGGAGAAGGATTTTTACTCTAAGGTGAATTTCTCCTTACTCTCTACATAGAAGCTTAAAGTTTGAACTCAAGACTTATCTCTTGAGGTTGTAACTCCTAGGATCTCCTTTGTAGGGTACTAGGAGTAGGAATCGAAGCTTCGTTAGCGGTTCAGAGCGACGCTTGGAGCGACGGTGGGTTTGGCCTCACCTAGCACAATGAGAAATTCTCATTGGTGCTTATTTGCTTATGGTTAAATGGGAATTAGTACATTTTCATGCTATTTGATTTAATTGTGAATTTTAGAATGCTTAAGATACATATGTTATGTGTAATGCAATTTTACTCTATATAGTAGAGACGAATGCATGTGAGAGCTGAAGCCTTGTAGCATTCTATTTGGAAACTTGAAACTATGTGTTTAAGAGGACTTTGACATGTGTTTGAGAACATAGAACTATACATGACATAGGAGAAAAGCCCTTGTCATTAAGCGGCATTGGCTTGGCATCAAAAGTGTAGAATAGTGAGCTAATGTCATCAAGCGGCATTAGGCTCGTGAATGAACTTGACATAGAAATTCTAGTGTCACGAGAACTTGTTGTACTAGACCTTAGGGTTGCTAGTGACATTTGCCATGTGTGGGACTTGGGACTTGGACTTGCTTGTTGCCATTTGTGCTCTTCGCACATGCTTGTGAGGGTCGCTCCCTACAAGCGGCACTCGAGTTAGCCTTTGCGATGTATTCGCACGTGCGGTATTGAGAAACCTATGGGGCCGAATTGGTTAGACTCATTCCTACGGGGATGTTGGGGCTACCACGACACTTAGGGGGCGCAAGCGGGATTACACTTGTGTAGATCTCAAATTGAGATTGAACATCGTCATTCTATATTAAAAGATAATCACTACTTAACTTAGATTAGTAGTTGGATATATATGTTGTGACATAGTATTGGACATAGTAGTATACTTGATAGGTCATCATTTCTATTATGGTATACTTGGGAACTTGGTTGGATATACTTGTTTAGAGTTGGCTAACGGATAGATTAAAGCATGTAATATAATTACCTTGGGTTAATTATTCAGCTGTTCAGTTATGCTTTATTTACAGTTATTTATTTCAGTACTTATATTACTCTCTTTTGGGCCTAGTGGAGCGATTTTGTGCAGGTCAGTAATTGCCCACTGGGACCTATATGTTTATAGTTCTCACGCCCTCTGTTTCTGACTCGTTTCAGTGCCTTCTGCATCGGGGGAGGCTCGGGACCGCGGCAAAGGAGTTGCCTCGGGATAGCGGCTTGTGAGAGGGTTTTGGATAGGTGGTTTCCTTTTTCTCTTGTTTTATTTTGGAGAGAAGGAGTGTTTTTACCTTGTATAGAGACCACCACTTTTGTGTAGTTGAGAGGTATTGATGTTAACTGTGTACTACTCTCTATTTCTTTGTTAGTGATTTAGACGCTTTACTTTCTTGTACTTGTGGTTTGGTTCTTGTTTAGTTGTGGCTCTGATATTCATAGTTGTAGCCTTATATTGTTTTCAATTCCGCTGTTTTTAGTTAGACGCCTTGTATGTGTTGACATATGGCGGGTCTGGGCACGCTTTGGGGAAGGTCCTGCCGACCCCGGGGCGTGACAAATTCTGACTTCACTAATGTGTTAGTTTTTCTTTTAATGGCAGCAAGAGTATCAAATTTTTTTAAAAAATTTGAAGTGCTAGATGTATTGGATATAGAAGTTTCTGCCAATTGAAGATGAGGTTTGAAATGAATCCGATTGGCTTATCTCACTTCTACTTCGACTTTGGTACTCTCGAAGTAAACTATAACATATGTCACGAATTCTTTCAACTTCATCACTTGCATTTTCATGAATTTCATTGTAAGCAACTTCTAACATTGTTAATTTATATCTAGGATCGAGTACACATGCAACTCCCATAATTCCATGAATCACTGATCAATACTTGTTAAACTTTACCAACATCTTTTCCGCCATTGATCTCACTAGATTACTTGAAAATGGAGAGTCAATCCATTCATGCAAGTTTGATAGAATACTACAAATGTAAGGAAAATATTGATTCGCCATTGGATACTTAGTCCCCGAAAAAAGCGATGTAACACTATAAAAGATCTCCAATTTGTCACATATTTCTTTGGCTCTACTCCAATCCTCCTCTGTTGGCAAGCATTTATAGTTAGAATCACGTAGCCTTAACCGAGGGAAGAC
Source organism: Aechmea fasciata (assembly GCA_025177825.1). NCBI lineage: Eukaryota > Viridiplantae > Streptophyta > Magnoliopsida > Poales > Bromeliaceae > Aechmea > Aechmea fasciata. The sequence continues at coordinate 2,564,754 of CM045937.1, read as the reverse complement.
ATCTTTATATATCAAAGCTGTCTCTAACATAATATAAGTAGAATTCCATCGAGTTTTGCAATCAAGAGCTAACTTTTTACCATTTTCAAACCCCTCTTGTTTTGCTAACTCTTCAAATTTCTCTACTCGTTTTGGTGTTGCTGTCCAAAAAGCTACACTTTCTCGGATTCTCTCAATGCCATCACCAATAACTTCCAATCCATCTTTAACAATGAGATTAAGAATGTTAGCACAACATCTCATATGAAAAAATTTTCCTTGCATTATTAGAGAACTAGGAAGCAAAGAGTCCTTCAAAAATTCAATCAACAAATCATTACTAGTGCAATTGTCCACAGTAACTGTACTAATCTTTGTCTCAATTTTTCATATGATTAAACAATCTTTCAAGACATTTGAAAGTATCTTGGCAGTGTGTGGGCAAGGAACATAAACAAACCTATAATTTGTACAAAATATATTAGTAGATTATGCTAGTTTATAAGATAAAATAGATAGAAATAGAATATGCACATGAAAAAGAGTAAATTGAGTGTGCAAAAGAAAATAGAATATATCCAAAAAATAAATATTGTAAAAAAGCAAGTAGATTATGCAAGAAAGAAAGTACTTAATTACCTTAATATCCGATTTTGAATGAGCCAAGAATCATCAATCCAATGAGCTGTGATTGCCATAAATCCTTTCTTTTGATTGCTAGCGGTCCACATATCAGTGGTTATAGCAATTCTACTTTTGTTCCTTTCTAACAACTTTATAGTTTTTTGCTTCTCAACATCATAAATCTTCAAAATGTCACTCCTCAATGTTGTTCTTGAAATCATCTTAAAAGCAAGTTGAAGATTTTGACACAATTCTCTAAAGCCATGATATTCAACAAAACAAAGAGGCAACTCATGTAAAATGATCATATTGGCAACTTTCCTTCTACAAACTTCTTGGTCAAATGTATAATTAGTTATCTTGAGTTTTCCATCCCTCTCATCAATTTTCAATCTTTTTTGATTTTGCATTGAGTATTGGATGTCTTGATGTTTCCTCTTCAAGCATCTGCCATAATGGTCATGTAAATGTCTTGTTCCTTTTTTCCCATCACCTACAAGATGGGCTTTACAAAGCACGGTCAAGCACCTCCGCAAAGGATAGAAATTTAAAGGCGTGAACCGTCCGGAAAATATCAGACCGAAGTCCCCGAACGAAGCACTTCGCTCGTTCCTGATTCGTTTTCGCGACATCGGGGACACAGTTCACATAATGAGTGAACTCTCGCTCATATTCCCGAACCGAACGTCCACCGTTGCCGTCGCGACCGCCGCCGCTTGGCGCTCCACTAGTGCTTGAAGCTGCCCAAATTGAACCTCTTGCCGTTGCATTGCTCCGACAAGCGCCAACATTTGTGCTTGCAGCTCCCGCACCATACTCGTCCCAGCCTGCTCAGGTAGCTCACCTTGCTCAGGCTACTCTGCTTGCTCGGGCAGCTCGTCCTGCCCGGGCAACTCCGCATGATCAGGCACCGCCGGGGGTGATATCGGAACGGTCCTATGCGCATAGCGTCTCCTAGGTGCCATTAGCTCCCGAAACGCAACAAGTTGGTTAACAACTTAAACCAACACCTTCACGTAATTACACGATCGAATAACTCAATAACAAAATCAGGCGGAAGCTTACGAGCGTACTCATTCTGGGCTCTTAGTATTATGTCGTCGGCCGCCGACATAATCACCTCGAGTCAAGAATTTATACCACTCAAGTCCATCTCTAGAACCTACTAGAGACACAAAATCCTTTTGACCCAATCCTTTAACCTCCGCCACCGTAATAAGTCCACGTTCCACTCACGCACCTATCACCTTAGGTTTCCATCCTAGGGTCTCCTAGGTCGTCCTAGACTCTCTCTTTACATGCTCTTATGGCTCTGATACCATTTAACCTGTCACGCCCCGCGACCGCTATCAATTTGGTTCGGTCCGGGCACGTCAAACAGAAGCCGAATGGACAACACCTCCTCTGTCCGCCCAAGGCTCGACAATAGGCCATGTACATGAATTTCCCAGGAAGAATTCAATTTGCATACATGACAAGAAACGAAGCACCACTAGTGCTTACAAGTAAGAGCAAGATACAAGTATAAAAGAGAGGATACACAACTATTACACTCACATCTCATTGATCATTTACACTCGAACCTTGCAATTTGCAAAAGTTCAGTGCGTCACACGACTCCACCGGCGCGCTTCGCCGACTTTCCGAAAGCTTCGCCGCACTCCACGGCAATTTGAGCCGAATTAGGCTCCCGACTCGATTTCTCCGCGCTCACTTGGCGGAACCGCTAACTGATTTCGCGGGGGTACTCGTGAGCCTAAAACCATCACAAAGATAGGGTTAAACGAGCTCAAACCCTACCCATCTGCAAAACCCCATTCGGAGCCCTAGCTCGCAACTTCGGCAAAAATAGCCGCAACGATCTCTAGATTCATACTTCTAGCAACAAGCTAGAACTCTAGAGTTCTCTAAAATCCCATTCTAAGGCTAATTAACAAAACCCTAGAAATACTAAGCTTTAGAAAACCAAAGCCTACCTCAAGAGATCCTTCTCTTGATGAAGAGGATGATCAAGGAGAGAAATCTCACTCTCCTAAGCCTTTCCCTCAACTTCTCCTTCTATCTCCTCTTTTCATCTTCTTTCTCTCCTTCTTTTCCTTAGAGAGAGAAAGAGGAGCCCTCTTTTCTTGCTTTGGCTGCAAGAAATGAGAGAAAGGGAAGAGACCAAGTCCATTTAGCCTTCTTGTATCCATAATTACCAAAACACCCCTCTAATGCACAGCCCAATTTTGGGCATTTTCGGGTGTCAGAATGGCATGAAACTTTAAATCTAGCCTCATAATAATAATCCTGACATACCCTCCAGTTTTCATAATTTTCCGACACTGTGCATTTTCTGCTAATTTATCTGCCCCGTTTCTCACAGAAAATTTTAAATCTTCTGTTTCTGCTCCGATTTCAGCACAGGTAATTTCCAATGCACTTTTAGCTTACTTAATGCCTTTAATCACTCTAAAGCATTCCTAACTTGACTTTGATCAATTTGAAGCATAGTCCAGTTTCTCGTTTCGAAGTTTCGAGTCCTTACAATTATGCTCCCGACTGCACTAGAATAGGGAACATGTGACATGTACTCCCGCTCATCATCGGATTGCGGTGATGCCTCGGCTGAAAGTCTGAAATGCGCCGCAAAAGAAGTGCTCACTGGTTTTGCGTCTGTCATCCCGAAACGCTTTAAAATCTTCTCTATATATTTCTCTTGTGTCAAATGCAGTAGTCCTGACTTGTGGTCCCTCTTAATTTCCATACCAAGGATTTTCTTAGCAGCACCTAGATCTTTCATCTCAAACTCACCCTTCAATAAAGCCTTCAATTTATTTATCTCAACTATGTCGCTGGAAGCAATTAACATATCATCGACATAGAGCAACAAATATATGAAAGATCCCTTATCAAGCTTTCTAAAATACACGCAACTGTCACGCTTGCTTCTAGAGTATCCGTGACCTGTCATAAAGGAGTCAAACCGCTTATACCATTATCGAGGAGACTGCTTTAAGCCATAAAGCGACTTCTTTAACAGGCAAACATGGTCCTCCTTCCCTTCAACAGTGAATCCCTCCGGCTGTTTCATATAAATTTGCTCATCAAGTTCCCCATGCAGAAAAGCTGTCTTAACATCAAGCTGCTCAAGATACAGGTCATTCATGACTACTAACGATAAAAGAACACGAATAGAAGTATGCTTCACGACGGGTGAGAAAATATCATTGAAGTCAACACCTTCTACCCGACGTAGCCCTTAGCAACTAAATGAGCTTTATACCTTGTATCTTCCACGCCGGGGATTCCATCCTTTTTCTTGAAGACCCATTTACAGCCAACAATTCTCTTGCCTGTAGGCGGTTTTACCAACTCCCATGTGCGATTCTTATGGAGAGACTCCATCTCCTCATTCATCGCTACCAACCACTCTGCTGAACTGGCACCTGAAATAGCTTGATTATACGTGGAAGGTTCACCTTCTTCTTCTGTGTCTTGTGTCACTGAAAGAGCGTAAGCAACCATATCTTCATAACCATATCTCTGCGGTGGTTTAATTTATCTCCTTGCTCTGCCTGTAGCAATGCTCTGCCTCTCAACTTGTGGGGTTTCAGTTACTGAGGTGTCTGCCGATTGAACTTGTTCTGACTGAGAAGAATCCTGTGACTGAACTATAGCATCGGTCTCTACCTCCACCTGCTTGCTAGCACTCGGGGTCTCATCAGAAGAAATACGGTTAGGATATAACATAGCAGATTCATCAAATGTGACATCCCTACTAATAATTAATTTAGACGATTCAGGACACCACAATCTATATCCCTTAACCCCCGATGCATAACCAATAAAAATGCACTTTTTAGCCCTAGGTTCTAACTTGCCTTCATTTACATGAAAATAAGCAGGACAACCAAATATTCGCAAATTAGAATAATCAGAAGGGCTGCCAGACCATACCTCCTCCGGAGTTTTGCAATCAAGTGCCGAATGTGGAGATCGATTCACCAAATAGCATGCTGTAAAGATCGCCTCTGCCCAGAAACTCTTCGCTAAGCCAGCATTAGAGAGCATACAACGAGCTCTCTCCAAAAGAGTTCTATTCATCCGTTCGGCCACCCCGTTCTGCTGTGGAGTATGCCTAACGGTCTTATGTCGAACGATCCCTTCCTTCTTGCAGAATTCTTCAAACTCTGACGAACAGAATTCCAAACCATTGTCGGTCCTTAATCTCTTGATCTTCTTTTCAGTTTGCTTCTCGATCATGACCTTCCACATGAGTAGGAGTACGAGAAGGTCCCCAAAGATCAGAATGAATGTAGTCCAGAGTACCTTTTGTCCGGTGAACTGCGGCCTTAAAGCTGACTCTCTTTTGTTTGCCAAGAACACAATGCTCGCAGAAATCCAACTTTTCTAAACTCTGACTACCAAGTAGACCTCTCTCGCCCAACTTCATCATACCATATTCACTCATATGGCCCAGTCGCATATGCCATAATTTGGTGCTATCCGAATCTGACATAGAGGAAGAAGTCACCGCTGCAGAACCTGTCACAGTGGAACCCTGTAGAACATATAACATGTCGGACAACTTGGCCTTCATCACTACAAGATTCCCTTTAGCGACCTTCATTAACCCATCAGCTGAAGAATACTTAAAGCCTTTAGTATCAAGTGTACCCAATGAGATCAGATTTTTTCTTATATCCGGAACATGCCGAACCTCAGATATAGTCCTCACTACTCCATCGAACATTCGTACCTGAACAGTACCAATTCCAATAACTGTACACTTAGAGTGATTTCCCATCAATACATCTCCACCTTCAAAAGGCTTGTACGTCGAGAACCATTCTCTATGCGCGCAGATATGAAAGGTACATGCGGAATCCATAAGCCACTCATCCTGTCTGCGTGTCTTATCCGTAACTGTGAAGACGATATCATTTTTATCTGATTCTCCTGCTGCAACACTTGCTTCTGCTTCAGTATTGGTGCTTTTCTGACCTTGATTCCTATCACCGTTATTCTTCCGCTGCTCTTTATTTTTCAACTTGAAACAATCGGCTTTTATGTGACCATAACTTCTTACAATAACCACAAATCGGATTTACGTGCTTTGACTTTGATCTTGATGTACCTCTATTAGGAACCCTTCTCCCGAGACCTCCTCTAGCGACCAAACCTTGTCCTGAAACTCCGCCTGTCTCGTTGCTTATCTGCATGTCAATTCTCTCTTTTGAAAGTAAAGAGGATTTAACATCATCGAGACATAGAGTATCTCGTCCAAACAAGAATGTCTCACGAAAATTCTTGTAAGAGGGTGGTAGAGAACATAATAATAAAAGGGCTTCATCTTCCTCCTCGATTTTAACATCTATCGAGCGAAGATCCATAATAATAGAATTAAATTCATCTATATGCGACTTAATAGAGGTACCTTCCGCCATGCGCAACATGAAGAGACGTTGCTTCAAATATAACTTGTTGGTGAGAGACTTCGTCATATAGAGAGACTCCAATTTAAGCCGAAGCCCTGCAGCGGTCTTCTCATCCAAGACCTCGCGCAATACCTCATCGAATAAACATAATTGTATTGCCGTAAGAGCTTTGTCATCAATCTCCTCCTTTTGCTCCGCCGTCAAAGAATCGGGCATCTTTTCTTTTCCCAACAGTGCCTTCTGCAATCCTTGCTGCGTCAATATAGCACGCATCTTGACTTGCCATAATGCGAAACTGTTGGTCCTGTCAAATTTCTGAATCTCGAACTTCGTCGTCATCTTAATCCTCGAAGGGAATAGAAAAGCTCTGATGCCAGTTTGTTAAAATCGGAACGGCGAAAAATAGATTCAGAAAATAATTTGATGCGAGAAAAGAAAAGATAAAGCGGAAAGAGCACACCGATGTTTACGTGGTTCGGCCAACGGCCTACATCCACGGGCGAAGACGGAGCAAATACTTTATTAATGTCGAAAAGGCAGAGTACAAAGAAGATCTCTCGAAAATACCAAGACTTAATTGGATCCGAAAAGCCGAAATCTGCATCCGTACATGCTACTCCAAATTAGATAGCTCGGCTCACCATAGATGATTGATGTACGGCTCCTTCAAAACGTACGGAACATGCATAAATATGCATGAATTAATTAAAAAAGTCGCCGCAGCCAAACCCGGAAGAAACAGATAACTTGAACCTAATTAAGAACTTAATTAGGCACGGCTTTACAAAGAAATACCACCGTACGGACCACCAAGCAACATAGAAATAATTATTGGATGGCTCTTAATTTGGTCGCACCGATTAATTTGGCCGTAGCAAGTATATATAATACATGTCTCCTAACAAGAGTATAATTTGAGTTCTACTAGAATTATCCTCCTAATTATAATCCATATATGCCAAATTAAATCCAATCCCAATTAGATTAGAATTTAACTCCAATTTAGATAACTACAAATCTAAACCAAATATTAACAATCTCTTTATTAATGTCGTAAATTATATTCCTCCTTAATTTCCTTTAACAAAAATAAACAGTTGGACCTATTTTTTGTATCTCATTAAATGGTAGCGTAAGAATAGTAGTAGGTTTTCAGTGACACAGCCAAGAGCAAAAATACATCTCCCAGTTGAATTGTAATATACCGAATTTTAATTAAAAAGTGAATATAAATAAAAATAGTATGTGATACTATTTTTATTGGATTTAGAGAAGTAAAGCATAAGTTGGAAATGACCTGTGCCGAAATCGGAATGAAAATAGAACATTTAGAATTTTCTGTGTGAAACCGAGATGATAAATTAGCAGAAAATGCACAGTGTCAGAAAATTATGAAAACTGAAGGATATGTCAGGATTATTATTACGAGGCTAAATTTAAAGTTTCGTGCCATTCTGACACCCAGAAGATGAGAAATAAAATCCGAATGCTATCTGATAGTGATTACAGTTCAGTAGAGCTTTCGGTGACCAAACGGGGTCGAAACTGAAAGATTTAAATTTCTTCTGTTAAGTTATGTAAAAACGAACATAACTGTCAAATTTGAGCTTAATCGGACATCCGGAAGGGCAGGCGAAAGCGTCAAAGCTTCAGCTGAAAGTTGAGATGAATAGTGTGAATAGTGTTTGGGAGTTGCTTTTTAAAGAAGCAACTGCTTCTTCTCCCTCAACTTCACAACACAACACACACACACACACACACACACACGCATGGTGAGGGGGGGAGAGAAACCCTTCTTTCTCTCTCTAAATATCTCTCTCATCTCTCTATATTTCTCGCCCAAACTCACGGTGTTGGCGGAGAACGATCCTGCGAACGCGTTGGAGGCGACGGATCGAGCTCTCGTGCGCCCGTTTGTGCGGCGTGCCTTCGACCCGGCATTCACAATGGTGGTAAGTGTTTAGGGTTTGGTTTATATGCTCTAAGAATGGATTTATTGGAGCTCCTAGATGCTAATTAGAGGTTTATTGCTTAAATCAAGGATTAATTTAATGGTTTTTGCAATAGTAAACCTATAGGGTTCAGAAATGCGATTTTCGCTATTAGATGGGTTTGATCTAAATTGACCCACCGTAAACCTAATTGCTAGGTAACGAAACGCGTTGGCGAAGTCGGTTCGGCAATCCGTCGAACCGTTGTGAAGATATTAAAGAAACGGACATTTAGGCTTCGTTTCCGCCTGGAGGGCCGAGGTGACGTCAAAAAATCGTTGAAATGGAATAGTAGGCTCGTGACAACAAACCGAAGACCTTTAATTTTCGGATCGCGAATCGGAGGCCGTTCGGTGGTCGCGCGTGAAATTGGGTCAAGCCGTGCGGCCTGCGCCGCGGGAGGCCGATTGCAAGTGACGACGAGCAATCGGAACGCTATACAAGGTGGGGGGTGCTATCCAAAACCGTTGAATTTCCTTCTATGTCTATGTTGCCTTTTTTTGAGCATATTGATATTGTTGCGTTCATGTATATAGGGTAGTATGGCTAATGATTATTGGTTGTGGTTCAATTATATGCAAGAACATATGAATTGATATAAATCCATGTGAACCATGTGAATACTGTATGAAAGAACCCTATATGTGCGTGAATGTATGAAAGAGACTATGACAATAATAAATAAATGTGACATTGACATTAGTGGACATGAAATATGTGGTATGCTAGATAAGGTAAAACCTTAAGAGCATTGTGAGATGTTGGATTCATAATGTTAGTAAACATTATATGCATGGAGAAATGTTGAACTATAACATTAGTGGACAATGTGGCAAATGTGGCCCCGGACTTTGTGATATGTGATGCTAATGACATTATGATTAGTGACATTATGACAATTTATGCTAGATGAGGCAAAGACCTTAGAGGATTGTGGCAAGTGTGGCCTAAGGAGTGGCATTATGACCATTGTGGCATCAGGACCATTGAGATTCAGATATAGTGAGATGCATGATTAGGTAAGAAACCTATCATTAGCATCGAGGTACAGAGACTTGATTGGCATTGAAAAGTGATCAGTTAAACAAAGTTTAACCATAGTGGTATTAGTGACCAAGTTGGCACCAAGAATAAGAATGATCGAACAAAGCTTTAGCTTTGAGACATTGAGACAGTTTGGCTACCTCCTCAAAGTTGAGGATGGGATCATACTCACATGTATTGGTTCCGGATTGAGGGCGGTAGCTCCCCCTCAAGCGGTGTACTCCGGAGTGTAGACACCACGGGGCGGTACCCCGGCGAAGATTCCTCGGGTGGTAGTGCTATTAGCCTCCCCCGGTAGACGGGAATTTGAATTGTGAGTTTTGGGGTGAACCAGGAGTACCCCGGGATGATTGGGTAAAGGCCAAAAAGAACAAGAAAAAGAAAAAAAGAATAAGAACAAGAAAAAGAATAAGAACAAGAACGAGAACATGCATGCCTAATTATCATGTATTTGATTATCTATCATTGACTCGGTTTCTTTGCAGGCATTGTATTAGTATTGCATTAGTTGGTTTGATATCTATCTACCTTTCATTTACATATGCCTGAATAGACCTAGTGGGCAAGTCGGCGAGGTTGGCGGCCGAACCCACTGGGAACTTCGTTGTAGTTCTCATCCCACTAACCATGCAGGTTCTAGCGCGAGCGGGGCGATCGTGGCTCGTGGCATGGTTATCGTGCTCTAGGTAGTGCTCTACCATTGTGTATAGAGTCACCCTCTGTATATTTCATCTATTATGTTGATGAATGGAAATGTAATAAAATCATGTGAGAGATGAAAATGTATTAAGTTCATTGAGAGATGAAATTATAAAATGTGATGAATGAATGTAAAGAAATTGTATGAACTTTGTATTTGATTGAAAGTGATCAAGATACAATGTATGAATGTAATAGTTAGATTACTTTCACTTTTGTTGGTTGTTGCTTGCCCTCGTGCAAGCCATGTATATTGAAATATTGTCCTGGGAATCGTTCATTTCTTTATACGTGTACTCGTTGTTGTTGAGCCTTGGGCGGACAGGGGAGGCTCTGTCCGTTCGGCGTCTGTTGGCGTGCCCGAACCGACCAAATTGGCGGTCCCGGGGCGTGACATGAATGGTTTAGTTTTCGTTTTACAATGTCCTTGGTGGTTTCTCTGTTATATTGGGTATAGTTTCCTTTCAACTGGGAGTCTGGGAGATGTATTTTTGCTCTGCTTTGTGGATCAGACTGAAGGGCATCCCGTCTTTGTATTTCTCCCAAAAACAGGGTTCATCCCTGTTTAATCAAAAAAAAAAAGAGAATAGTAGTAGGTTTTTTGGATCATCTTCTCATTTTTTTTAGTTCATTTTCATTCCAAACAAGAAACATTATTATTATTATACACATTATAATAAAACAAAAATTACTCAAAATATGCTAAATAACCCAAACTATCAGACCGGGCTTGCAAAAATGCGCACGCTGGGTATGGAACTAGGAATCTCTCTCAAGGTAACTATCTGAATATACTTATGCCTCCGTCACCAGTAAAACCTTCTTTAGATGGCATTATTTGCTTTAGTTTGCTAACAACTGTAAGAATCAGGACGAATTGCATTATTGGTCGCCTAACTCATTGCAAGATTTCAATTTTGTCCGCGTCTAACTAAATTTTAGTGCGCAACTCTTAATGTCACGCCCCGCCACCCGCCTATTTGGTCGGATTCGGGCCACGTCAACAGACGCCGGACGGACAGGGCCTCCCCTGCCCGCCCAAGGCTCTAACAACAAGTATAATTTCAATTATACAAGGCTTACACGAAGGTAAGCAACAACAACACAGCGGAAGAGTAAGCACTAAGCTAGAATATAAATCATACATGAACTTGATTACCTTTGAACCAAATACAAGTAAACTAATCTATTACATTCCTTTAGCATTCGATACATCATTTCTTTTTACATTTGTCATCTCCCAAAAATTACTTGAATTGTTTACAACTTGACATCTATCGTTCAACAAAATAAAGTTGATACAAGTATAACAAAAAGGAAATGACTAATGCGATACTCCGGTAGCCACTAGCTATGGCGCTAACCCCTTGCCCCGGTCCTCCGCCGCCCCGCTCGTGCTAGGACCTGTGGGGTTAGTGGTGTGAGAACTACAACGAAGTTCCCAGTGGGCTCGGCAACCGACCCCGCCGACTTATCCACTAGATCTATCCAGGCATAAGTATTTCAACGGAAATGAAATAGTAACCAAACTATATAAGCGTGAACTCCCTCTCGTACTCGCGCACTGTGCGACTCCCCTGCCTTAGCTTGCGGAAGTCCTCCTCGATCTTTCTCTTATCGCTCTCGGGGAAATACTCCATCAATAGCATCTCCCGAAACGTCTCCCAAGCCATGGTAGTATCGTTCAAAGAACGATCCTCTTTCACTTGCCTCCACCAAAGGCGCGCCGACCCCTCGAAGCAATGGGCCGCCAAATGCACCTTGTCCCGCTCGAGGGTATAGAAGTCCTCGAACAAGGATTGCATAGCGAGCAACCACGTCTCGACCATCCACGGGTCCTTGTCTTCCCCGTTGAAGGTTGGTGGCTTTAACCGCTTGAAAGCCGTCAACACCGCTACCGCCCGTTCCCGCTCCGCCTCGGGGGTGTCGTGATCCAAGCCGACGAACCCGAACGGCGGTGGTACAACAACATCGGGACCGCCGCCGCCATCGGAGGTGGTGCCGCAGCTCAACAGTGGCGTCGGTCCCGAGGCACAGGCGCCGCCGCCGCCTGCTGGGCCACCAAGTCGTGGAGCCTACTAAGCTGCTCCGCCTGCTGCTTCATAGCCCCGGCCAACGCCGCTACTTGGGCTTGCAGCTCGCGTACTTCGCCCGATCCCGACTGCTCGGGCACCTCAGGAGGTGGTGCCGCCGCAGATCGCGTCTTAGGAGGGCGTCCCCGTGGTGCCATCACGTCCTGAAACGTAGCACACACATTAATACCCAATACACGTGACTCTTACACGTTCCAAAATAACTACCCAATTAAGCGAAAGCAAATAAGTAAATTATTTCCCACTCTAGGTGTCATGTGGTCGGCCGCCCCACAAGGTTCCTTAAGCAGAAATAAATACTTGAATTCATCTCTAATTCCTTCTAGAGAAGTCTTAATGTCAACCCAATCCACTAGCTTTCGCGTTTACCAAATCCACGTTAAACGCTTCCTAAGTCCCTAAGGTCTCCAATCCTAAGGTTCCTAAGTCAATCCTAGACCTTTGCTTACTTCCGTTTACGCTCTGATACCACTTTATCTGTCACGCCCCACCACCCAACTATTTGGTCGGATTCCGGTCACGTCAACAGACGCCGAACAGACAGGGCCTCCCCTGCCCGCCCAAGGCTCTAACAACAAGTATAATTTCAATTATACAAGGCTTACACGAAGGTAAGCAACAACAACACAGCGGAAGAGTAAGCACTAAGCTAGAATATAAATCATACATGAACTTGATTACCTTTGAACCAAATACAAGTAAACTAATCTATTACATTCCTTTAGCATTCGATACATCATTTCTTTTTACATTTGTCATCTCCCAAAAATTACTTGAATTGTTTACAACTTGACATCTATAGTTCAACAAAATAAAGTTGATACAAGTATAACAAAAAGAAAATGACTAATGCGATACTCCGGTGGCCACTAGCTATGGCGCTAACCCCTTGCCCCGGTCCTCCGCCGCCCCGCTCGTGCTAGGACCTGTGGGGTTAGTGGTGTGAGAACTACAACGAAGTTCCCAGTGGGCTCGGCAACCGACCCCGCCGACTTACCCACTAGGTCTATCCAGGCATAAGTATTTCAACGGAAATGAAATAGTAACCAAACTATATAAGCTAATACTATGCCTGCAAGAAAGAGTCAGATAGATAGATAATCGAATTTAAATATGTTTGCATGCATGCACTTTACCATACTTTACTTTACTTGGCTCATTACCCAATCTTGCCGGTTAACATAGTTAACCCCAACAAACTCAAGACCCAAAATCCCTCACTGAACGGGGAGGCTCTAAGCCTACAAGACCCGAGGGACCGTCCGTCGGGGCCACGATCCCCTAGGTGACTGTTCCGGAACTCACCGCTTGAGGAGGAGCGACCTCCCTCAAGCCAAGACTTGTCAAGAGTATCGATCTAATCCTCACATTGAGGATTCATAGCCACTAGTTACCATGCCATTGTCAATGATAGGTTTTCTACCTAATCATGTATATCATTCTTACCATAATGCCACTAAGTTAAACTATGTTTAACTAAGGTTGTCTCAATGCCAATCTTGTCTCTATGTTCAATATCACCTTTGTTGACTAAGATCAAGTCCATTCTATATTCACACAAGTAGGGTTCTAATTCTCATGCCTCTATGGTTCCATTACAATCTCTAAGTTCATTTTCATACTAGAACAATAATTGAAGTTCAACCATAGCATAATTAAACTCGACCCTATCATGCATGAATATACTATACATATAATATGCTCAAAAGGTGAGAACAGACATAGAAGGGAATTCGATGATTCCGGAATGCACCCCCCTCCTTAAAATAATTTTGTGAGGATGCCCAAGAAGTTTCACGACCTACCGAGGCCTAGGTAAAAACCTGCAGTTTAAAAGTGAACCTAATCAGGCCATTTTACATAGTAGCCCCTATATCGGATTTTCGTTTAATTAAACGGAGTTGTCCCACGCGTCGGGAATACCCCCAATTAGGTTTCTACAAGGTCAATTTGATCCAAGAACCCCTATGTTCAAAAGCCCTAATTTTGGGTGCTCCAACAATGCCCTATACCAAACCTAGGGTTTTGATCTCATTCACAAGCAAAATATAGCTTTAGATCAACCTAGAAGCTCTCTAAAACCATCCTTGACCCATTAGAACCATCTATTTGGGGTTTACAACAAACCCTAAGAAGACACCATTAGAGCACATGAGCTCAAATGGAGTTTCATGGTGTTCATAGCCATACAAGTCCTCTAGTACTAGCAACAACCTAGAAAACACCAAAACCTAAGAGAAAACCAAAACCCTAGAGTTAAACTTGTAGAAACTCACCTCTTGTGCCAAGCTCTACTAAGGTCCTTCCTTGTTGGAGAGCTCAAAGCCCACCAAGAGCTCCAAACCCACCTTCTTCTTCCTTTCCTCCAAGATCTCCAAGCTCTAGAGATGAAGTTCTAGAGAGAGAAAGGGAACAAGAGAAAGAAAATGAGAGGGGGTGAGTGTGCTGTGAATAGAGGGTGTTGGGGGAGCTTATGGTGTTGTAACAATAGCCAAAAAGCCCCTCTACTTCTTTTATTTCGCGCAGTTCACAAACTGCTGTCAGACCATCCCATACCGGTATGGGGAAATCTGTACCGGTATGGGGTGCTACAGTGGCAGAAACCCGAGAGCAGCTTCCCTCGGTTTCGCAGCATCTATACCGGTATGGGGCGACCTGTACCGGTATGGGCCAAAAAACTATCAAACCCGAGAGCTCTCCCCTTCTCGGGTGTGATGGCTATACCGCAGTACACCCGAGCCGCACCGTATGGGCCATAAACCGTCAAACCCGAGAGCTCTCCCTCGGGTGTGATGGCTATACGCATGCACACCACTACTGCACTGCATGGGTGCTCCAGACCTGTGTTTTCGTGCTGTTTCGACTCTACTTCGCGCCGAACAACGCCAAAACCCATTTAACTCTTTTAGATTATCTTCTAACCTTTCCAAGAAGTTTGGAATGGCAATTGGAACATGTCCAACTATTTTATTTTCGTACTTTAGTCAATTTGGCCAAAGTCCGATCTTATTGTCGAATTTTCGATATGCTACACTTTATTCTTTAAACTACCGCGTGTCGAGTCTCATCTGTGAGAATCGCAGAGATTCTATTGCTGCTACCATGCATACAGCATAAACCAAAACTATATAAGTAAACAAAATTAGTACAATACGCCAACCAAAATTTAAATCACCTCGAATGAGAGGAAAAGTGTGGCGGCCTGCGGAGGCGAGGGAAAGGGTGGCGACCGGCAGAGCCGCGGAGGCGAGGGAAAAGACGGCGGCGGTCGGCAAAAGCGAGGGAAAGGGCGGCGACCGGCGGAGCCGCGGAGGGCGAGAAAGAGCGATGGCGATCGGCGGAAGCGAGGGAAAGCCGAAAAGGGGTGGTGGCGGTAGCGGTGGCGGCAGCAGTGGTGGCGGCGGCGGCAGCGGAGGTGGCCGATCGTGTAGGGGGAGGAGGATTTAATTTTGGGAGGGTGGATCTCTGGACTGTGGTCTGTGGAGGCTAGGAGAGGTAGTGACTTGTGACTTTGTGAGGCAGTGAGAGAGATGTTTTTTATTAGGGTTTGCAAAATGACTAAATAAGATCTATATATATAGTTGGGTGTTTTGTAAATATATCATTTTTCAGGAGTATTTAAAAAAAATACAGAAATGGTTTTCAGAGCGTATTCGGGCTGGGGCGGATTCGGGGCGGATTCGGAGCGGATTAAAAATTTCCCCGTTTTCTGCCCCGAATCCGCCTCGGATCATAAAATCGCTCTGCTTCTCGCCCGAACCGTTTATTTCCTCCCGTTTACTGCCCCATTCGGGGCGGGTCGGGGCAGGAGCTCCACCAACCCGAATCCATTTGCATCCCTAACTGCCACCCGCTATGTCTGCTGGACGATCGTCAGCGCCTCGTTAGCAGGAGGCACCTCGAGCACCTAGTGGGCGGGTTTTTGCCACTAAGGTGGAGGAGCAGTCGACTCCAGTTTCAGTTCCAGACAACGTGGTGGCAGGTATTATTCTGATCAGAGGCACTAGAGCTAGAGTGTTATTTGATACAGGTGCATCTCATTCATTCATGAATGCATCATTCGCTAAGGCTCATGGGTTAGAGATGGTGCGTCACGATGACCATTGATGGGTCAACTCTATCGAGCACTCTTTTAGTGTGGACGAGGAGTGCGAGAACTGTCCAGTACAGATTGGAGACTGGATTATGCTGATCGACTTCCTGGTAGTAGAGCGGTTGTCGGGATTTGACGTGGTCTTGGGAATCAATTGGCTCTCCAAGTACTACGCAGTCATCGATTGTGATAGGAAGGTTATCACTTTTCGTGAGCCTAACCAAGAGGAGATGGTCTACCAAGCGTGTAAGGGTGCACACTTTGCGGCAACCATATCGTCAATAAGGGCGAAAAAGATGATCAGGGTTGGTTGCAAAGCTTATTTAGCGACTATCGTGGATACCCAAAGGGAGCACCCGGAATTGGGTAGCATTCGGGTGGTATGCGAGTACCCGGATGTGTTTCCGGCGGAGTTACCGGGATTGCCACCGGACCGGAAAGTTGAGTTCGTCATTGACTTAATCCCCGGGGCGGCGCTAATCTCGAAGGCTCCGTATAGAATGGCACTGGTAGAGCTGAAGGAACTTAAAGCCCAGTTGCAAGACTTGCTCGATAAAGGCTTCGTACGGCCGAGCGTGTCTCCGTGGGGAGCTCCGGTGCTATTTGTAAAGAAGAAGGACGGTACACTTCGACTCTGCGTTGATTATCGCGAGTTGAATAAGGTCACGATCAAGAACAAGTACCCGTTGCCGAGAATTGACGATTTATTCGATCAGTTGCAAGGGTCAAGGGTATACTCAAAGATCGACCTTCAGTCGGGGTATCATCAATTGAAGATACGACCCAAGGATGTGCACAAAACGGCGTACCGTACGCGGTATGGCCATTATGAGTTCACGGTCATGCCATTTGGGCTTACTAATGCCCCGGCAGCCTTTATGGACTTAATGAATAGAGTCTTCCGTCTGCTATTGGACCGGTGCGTCGTGGTTTTCATTGACGACGTATTGGTATATTCTCGGACTGAGGAAGAACACGAGGAACACTTGAGAATCGTGTTGGAAACACTCCGAAGAGAAAAGCTTTATACCAAACTGAAGAAATGTGAATTTTGGCTCTCCGAGGTTACTTTCTTAGGTCACATTATATCCGAAGAAGGTATCTCGGTGGACCCAAAGAAAGTTGGGGCTATTGAGGATTGGCCTCGCCCAACAAATGTAGCGGAGATCCGAAGCTTTTTGGGGCTTGCGGGTTACTATCGGCGATTCGTGGAGGGGTTTGCCAAGATAACTACTCCACTAACGCGCCTTACGCACAAAGGAGTAAAGTACGATTGGAACCCCGAATGTAAGCGGAGCTTAAGAAGAGATTGACATCGACTCCGGTGCTTGCCTTGCCGACACCGAGGGAGAAGTATGTTGTGTACAATGATGCTTCCTATGTTGGACTCTGGTGTGTCTTGATGCAAACCGAGTCATAACTTATGCTTCGCGTCAACTGAAGAGCTATGAGAAGAACTACCCGATCCATGATCTTGAGCTAGCGGCGGTTATTTTCGCGCTAAAGTTATGGAGGCATTATTTGTACGGTGAGCATTGCGAGATTTATACGGATCACAAGAGTCTCAAATACTTGTTCACCCAGAAGGAGTTGAATATGCGACAGCGGCGGTGGTTAGAGTTGCTTAAAGATTATGATGTCACTATTCTATACCACCCCGGTAAAGCAAATGTCGTGGCCGATGCTCTAAGTAGAAAGTCGGCGGAAAATTTGGCGATGGCAATTACGCCTCAACCGGCATTGCACAAGGAGATGCAGCGGTTAGGACTTGAAGTCGTGGCGCCGGGAATACCGGCAACACTTGCCATGTTAGTCGTACAACCTAACTTGTTGGAGAAGATAAAAGAGTTGCAAGCATCTGATTAGTATCTCCAAAAGGTGCGCGGTGAAGTTGAGAATGGTAGTGCCGAAGATTTTGGCATTGGGACCGACGGTGCACTGCGGTATAGAAATCGTTGGTGTGTGCCTAAGGATGACTACCTTCGGAGGGCGGTTATGCAAGAAGCGCATCAATCACCCTATAGTATTCACCCGGGCGGCACCAAAATGTATCAAGATCTAAAGCTTCATTATTGGTGGCCGGGTATGAAAAGAGATATCAGAGAGTTTGTGGCACAATGTCTCACGTGCCAATAATTAAAGGCTGAGCGTCATTTTTCGGCGAGAAAGTTGCAAAGTCTACCAATACCCGTGTGGAAGTGGGAAGACGTCGCTATGGATTTTGTGACGGGTTTGCCTAGATCTCAAGGCGGACACGACGCGATTTTGGTAGTTGTGGACTGGTTGACGAAATCGGCTCACTTTTTGCCGATCCACACTACTTGGTCGGGAGACAAGCTGGCTCAAGTCTATCTTGACGAGGTTGTGAGACTACATGGGGTTCCGATATCGATTGTGTCAGATTGAGACCCCCGGTTCACGTCTCATTTCTGGAAGAATTTGCAATATGCATTGGGTACACGGCTCGACTTTAGTACGGCATTCCATCCTCAGAGTGACGGTCAATCTGATAGGACTATTCAGATACTCGAGGACATGCTTCGGGCGTGTGTACTTGATTATAAGGGCGGATGGCATGATTTCCTACCGATGGCGGAATTCGCATACAACAATAGCTACCAGGAGAGCATTGCGATGGCGCCATTCGAGGCCCTGTACGGAAAGAAGTGTTGGTCTCCAATCCATTGGAGCGACGTGGGCGAGAGAACCACTCTCGGCCCCGATGTAGTGAGGGAGGCGGAGGAGAAAGTTCGCCTAGCCCGACAAAGACTCACGACGGCTCAATCTCGGTAAAAGAGTTATGCCGACAAGCGGAGAAGAAACCTAGAGTTCGAGGTTGGAGACCGCGTATTTCTAAAGGTATCACCGATGCGCGGGGTGAAGAGGTTTGGCGTTCGGGAAAAGCTAAGCCCTCGTTATGTCGGACCTTTTGAGATTCTAGAGCGGGTCGGTGCGGTAGCGTACAAGTTGGCGTTACCACCGAGACTTGCCGGAGTGCACAATGTCTTTTATGTGTCAAATCTCCGCATGTATGTCCGTAATTCGACGTACATATTGGAGTATGAACCAGTGGAATTAAACGAGGATATGACTTATGAAAAATACCCGGTTTGTATTCTGGAAAAAGGAGAGAAGAAGCTTAGGAATCGCAAGATTTCCTATGTTAAGGTCCAGTGGAGTAATCATACAGCGCGTGATGCCACTTGGGAACTTGAGGAGACGATGAGGAAAGAGTATCCTCACTTGTTCGAGTCGACAAGCTAAGGTATGCGTTAAGTTTCGCGAACGAAACTAATTTTAAGGGGTGGGGAATGTAGCATATGGCTTTCCCGTAAAGCGTGCCGAGTTCCGTCAAAATGAGCGGGACTCGGAGTGGAGCGATTATGGGTGATTTCTAAGAGTGTTAGAACCCATGTGAAGTGAAAACGAAAACCTAGGGATCAAATACTGCAAGTCTGAAAAATTTCAGACTTGGAGCAGCCGAGACCGGACATCCCAGGGGATGTCCGGATGCCATGCGCGCTAGAGCCGAGCGGAGGTGAAAAATGGCTAAGTCCTAAATTCCCAGCGTGCAGGATCCGGACATTGGTCCGAGACCAGACAACCCGAGACCGGACATTGGGGTCGGGACCGGTCTCAGCCTGCGTAAAACCTGGAAATCGGCTAAGTTCTGGAATTCCACCTTGCGGGATCCGGACATTGGTCCGAGACGGGACAATCCAAGACCGCACATCACGGTCAAGACCGGACATTGGCTGCGTAACATGCAGAAAAATGGCTAAGTCCCGAAAAGAGGGCTCACTGGGACCGGACATTGGGCCAGGACCGGACATCCAACCCGAAAACTGCCCAGCTCTGACAGAATGTAAATATAAGAGTGGGGAGGGCTTGGTTGCAAATGTTACAACATAACATATACCCATTCCCTTTCATTCTCACAGCACTCTTCTCATCTCTCTCTTTTCTCTCACTTTCTCTCTCTAGAGGAGCCCTAGAGCAAGGAGATCTTGGAGAAGAAGGAGGAGAAGGCTTTGGAGGCTTCTTGGAGGATCTTGAAGCTCTCCTACAAGGAGGCTTGGGTTGAGCTTGCTACAAGAGGTAGGTTTATGCATGTTTGGTGCTAGGGTTTTGGTTTTAACCTAAGTTTTTGAGGTTTCTAGCTTCTTGCTAGTGTTAGAGACATGCTAGAGTAAAGCACACCATGGAAACACATGAAAGCTTCAAGTGCTCTCATGGTGGCTAGCTAGGGTTTGGAGTAGATGCCTTAGAGATAGTTCTAATGGCTTTAGAATGGTTCTAGAGAGTTTCTCATGGGTTCACAAGCTTTCTTTTGCTTGTGGGTGAGATCAATCTCAAGGAATGCCAAAATGGCATTGTTAGGATTTGAAAATTGAGGCTTTTGTCCTAGGGTGTTCCCAAGGTAAATTGACCTTATGAAAACCTAATTTGGGATATTCCTGACGTGCGGGACAACTCCATTCGTTTAAACGAAAAGCCGATATAGGAGCTACTGTGTACAATTGTAACGACCCAGACCACTAGCAATAATAACTCGTTGGGCCCAACCACCGGCCTAAATGCTTAAGCCCAGTTATTATTGCTAGTGTCTAAGTCTCTTATAAACCCAATGACAACTCCATTCCCATCCGATGTGGGAATATTGGGGTGTCACAGACTCCCCCCGTTAAGGCCATGACGTCCTCGTCAGTCCAATCACACACACAGCCCACGATCACCAGGCTATGTGAGACTCGTCTCGCTAGCCCGTCATCCAGACCTTGGCTCAGCCGAGACTCGCCACACATGTCTAGCTGGTGAACCGGCTCTGATACCAAATGTAACGACCCAGACCACTAGCAATAATAACTCGTTGGGCCCAACCACTGATGTGAGACCCCAGTTAGTCCTATATATAAGATATAATAGGGCTAAACTCTTAACCCGGCTTAAGCATTTTGGGTGGTGGCAAGGCCCAAGAGGTTAAGAGAGTTAAGCGTGCTAGGATGGGAGTAGTCCTAGGATGGGTGACCCCCTGGGAAGTTGGGGAGTCACAAATGGTATCAGAGCCAATTACCAGCCGGAAGTGTGAGATGAGTCTCGGCTGAGCCAGGGTCTGGATGACGGGCTAGCGAGACAAGTCTCACATCGCCTGGTACTTGTGAGTCTGAGCCTGACGTGGACGTCAAGGCTTAAAGGAGGGGAGATTGTGAGACCCCAGTTAGTCCTATATATAAGATATAATAGGGCTAAACTCTTAACCCGGCTTAAGCATTTTGGGTGGTGGCAAGGCCCAAGAGGTTAAGAGAGTTAAGCGTGCTAGGGTGGGAGTAGTCCTAGGATGGGTGACCCCCTGGGAAGTTGGGGCGTCACAACCGGCCTAAAATGCTTAAGCCCAGTTATTATTGCTAGTGTCTAAGTCTCTTATAAACCCAATGACAACTCCATTTGTTACGGATTTTATGTTGGCATATTTCGTGAAGTTAGTCCGGAGTCTTGAAGGTTTAAAGAAGAAGGGATAAATCGAAGAATCGAAGACTCAAAACATGAATCCACAATACTCGGTAAGTTCAAATATTATTGATGATGATTTATAAATATTTAAAAGTGTTTGGAAGACTTAGGATATTTTTTAAATTGAATATATGGATAAAATTGAGGTTTTCAAATCCTAGTCTATCTCTATATTTTCTAATTGATTTTAAATAGGTTTTCAAATCTTAATCTATCTCTATGTTTTCTAATTGATTTTAAACAGGTTTTCAAATCCTAGTCTATCTCTATGTTTTCTAATTGATTTTAAACAAGTTTTCAAATCCTAGTCTATCTCTAATTTTATTTTCAAAATTAGGCTTTCACAATCCTAGTCTACTTCTAAGTCTTCTAAATCTATAAATAAGCAATGGGGGTTCCATTAATTTGTATGCTTAGAGTTTAGACCATTATGAAACCCTAGAAACTTGTTGGATGCTCTCTTTCTTTCTTCAACAACAAGTTTCTATCGGATCAATTCTTGAAATCATAATTTCTCGTTCTTCATGGAGAATTGATCCGGCTATTGCTTAGAAATATTTTCTACGGTTCTTTAATGATTATCTAAACAATAAATCATCACTGATCGTATCGTTCTTGCTCCGGACGGAGTGCGCTCGTGGATTTGAGTGGCGTCGTGGATTCGGCGTGATCGGAGGCTTTGTGGATTCGAAGTGGAGGCGTTCGTGGATTCGAACGTGGGGCGTGGACAACCCGACGGCGTGCGCGAGATCCGAAGAAGATAAAGAGAGGTTTGAGTCCGTGGATTCGGTAAATCACCTTGTAATCTTTTATTCTTAGTGGATTGTTATCGCGTGTTGGTCCCGTGGGTTTTTTACTCCGAGTTGGAGTTTCCCCACGTAAATCTTGGTGTGCTTTTTATTTTCCGCATTTATTTTTATTGCATCGAGATTTGTGGTTTTCGGCTTTTACACCTATTCACCCCCCTCTAGGTGTTGTTTGATACAATCTAGATAGATCCTTGGGGCTTCCCCGTAACTTACAATTGGTATCAGAGATTCATTATTTATATTTTATCTTTTCTCTCCTAGGACTATTTCTAGTTTCCTTATTTTTGGTATCTAGATTTATAACTATGACATGACTACTTTCTTTTTGCTAGTTTGCTTTTCTCTCTATTTGTGTTTCTTTTTGGCAATTTTTGACAAAACGGGGGAGAATGAAGAACAAGGTATAGAGGGAGAAGATATTTGGTATTTGAGGTATTTGACGCATACACGAAGGGGGAGACATGATGAGATTAAGGAGGGAGAAGGAGAGAATATTTTTGAACAACAAGAAGTTGAAGAAAAGAACAAAGAGGGAGAAGAGGTATAAAATATTTTTGAATATTTGTTGACAATTTGTTTTGCAGGAAATCAATTCTTCAAGACTCCTAGTTGCGTCTAAGTTATAGAGTTTGTTTAGAAGTTTCAAAATTGTAATTTTGTATTTCTTTGGATCTTTCACGCGAGAAGTTCATTATTTTGGTGATGGCAATGAATTTCAGTTTTTATTTTTTGTGAGATGAGCGTTGTGATGTAATTTTGGGTTTTGTCACGAAATTGCCAAAGGGGGAGATTGTTACGGATTTTATGTTGGCATATTTCGTGAAGTTAGTCCGGAGTCTTGAAGGTTTAAAGAAGAAGGGATAAATCGAAGAATCGAAGACTCAAAACATGAATCCACAATACTCGGTAAGTTCAAATATTATTGATGATGATTTATAAATATTTAAAAGTGTTTGGAAGACTTAGGATATTTTTTAAATTGAATATATGGATAAAATTGAGGTTTTCAAATCCTAGTCTATCTCTATGTTTTCTAATTGATTTTAAATAGGTTTTCAAATCCTAGTCTATCTCTATGTTTTCTAATTGATTTTAAACAGGTTTTCAAATCCTAGTCTATCTCTATGTTTTCTAATTGATTTTAAATAAGTTTTCAAATCCTAGTCTATCTCTAATTTTATTTTCAAAATTAGGCTTTCACAATCCTAGTCTACTTCTAAGTCTTCTAAATCTATAAATAAGCAATGGGGGTTCCATTAATTTGTATGCTTAGAGTTTAGACCATTATGAAACCCTAGAAACTTGTTGGATGCTCTCTTTCTTTCTTCAACAACAAGTTTCTATCGGATCAATTCTTGAAATCATAATTTCTCGTTCTTCATGGAGAATTGATCCGGCTATTGCTTAGAAATATTTTCTACGGTTCTTTAATGATTATCTAAACAATAAATCATCACCGATCGTATCGTTCTTGCTCCGGACGGAGTGCGCTCGTGGATTTGAGTGGCGTCGTGGATTCGGCGTGATCGGAGGCTTTGTGGATTCGAAGTGGAGGCGTTCGTGGATTCGAACGTGGGGCGTGGACAACCCGACGGCGTGCGCGAGATCCGAAGAAGATAAAGAGAGGTTTGAGTCCGTGGATTCGGTAAATCACCTTGTAATCTTTTATTCTTAGTGGATTGTTATCGCGTGTTGGTCCCGTGGGTTTTTTACTCCGAGTTGGAGTTTCCCCACGTAAATCTCGGTGTGCTTTTTAGTTTCCGCATTTATTTTTATTGCATCGAGATTTATGGTTTTCGGCTTTTACACCTATTCAAATTAGAAAACCTGTTTGGTCTTCAAATTAAACAATCGAAGGAGGGAATTCATTTATCCCAAACTAAATATGCTAAGGAATTGGTCAAACCAACAAGTTTGGTCTTGGATATGAACGGACACATGTTGACCAAGTTACTAATCAAGCAGGCGTAACTTCGATAAAATCAATGCCTAAGGTTCAAGGTAAATTCGTTCCTCCTAGAAAATCTTTCTTTACTAACAAAGTTTGTCATTATTGTGGAGTTCTAGGACATGTGAAGAGAAATTGTACACAAAAGAAGAACTCCATGGCACGCGTGGATCGAGGGACGCAATCCAAGAACGAGAGAGATGATCCGAAAATGAAGCCGAGACAAGTGTGGAAGTCAACAAAGAACGCTCCAAGATCGAAGTCAAAACAAACGTGGAAGCCGAAGAAGTATGATCCCAAATCAATGACCAAACAAATTTGGAAACTAAAAGAGGATGATCCAAAGCGCAAGGGAATTCAAATCGTCGACAAGCTTCACAAGACGCTTACAAGCCAACCAACGCATCCCAAAATTCGTAAGGTTTGGGTGCGCAAAGGTGAAATCTACCCTTGTCTTGTTATTCATACATCCCTACATGCTTACGATAATACATCTTGGTACCTTGATAGTGGT
This sequence comes from Aechmea fasciata, assembly GCA_025177825.1. Classification (NCBI taxonomy): domain Eukaryota; kingdom Viridiplantae; phylum Streptophyta; class Magnoliopsida; order Poales; family Bromeliaceae; genus Aechmea; species Aechmea fasciata. The sequence continues at coordinate 2,540,029 of CM045937.1, read as the reverse complement.
TGTTCCCGACACATGTCCGGAGACAAACATTGGTTCACTTCTTTTCATGAACTCTCCGGTGGATGTGTAATGTTTGGAGATGGTCGATCTTCAAAGATTTTGGGAAAGGGAACAATCACTATCTCGGATGGCCCCACGTTGAATAATGTCTTTTATGTTGAGGGGCTTAAATCAAATCTCGTTAGCATTAGCCAATTATGTGATGATGGTTACGATGTGAAGTTTTCTTCCAAAGAATGTTTGGTTACTCTAGATGATGACTATCTTTTTCTAAAGGGTGTTAGATCCCAAAACAATTGCTACATAGTCCCTAGCTCTCAATCCGAATCTTGTAACCTAGCAACTTTAGAGACCGAGACTCTTTGGTATGAACGGCTAGGTCACATAAATTTTAAGGAGCTATCTAAGATCACCAAGAAAGAGATTGTGCTAGGTGTTCCTCAGATTGATTTCAAAGAGAACGTTGTTTGTGGGGGATGTCAACTGGGAAAGCAAACTAGATCCGCACATAAGAATTTGAATCATCTAGGTACCTCTCGACCTCTAGAGTTACTTCATATGGATCTAATGGGACCTTCTAGAATACAAAGCTTGGGGGGCAAACGCTATATCTTGTTAATGGTTGATGATTTTTCTCGTTATGTTTGGAGTGCATTTTTACGTGAAAAAGCTGATACTTTTGATTTATTTTCTGAAATTTGCCTCCGTCTTATGAATGAGCGTAATGATAAAATTGTACGTATGAGAAGTGATCGAGGAGGAGAATTCATAAATTCTAAATTTGTAGATTTTTGTGTTTCAAATGGACGTAAAGAGTGCATTCTTAAATGGTTTTTTAAAAGAAGAGGTCTATGTTGAACAACCAAAAGGATTTGTAGACTCTAAATTTTCAAATCATGTGTATTATCTTAAAAAGGCTCTTTATGGTCTTAAACAAGCACCACGCGCATGGTATGAACGACTCACTAAATATCTTTTGGAAAAGGGGTACAACCGAGGAGGAGCGGATCGAACTTTGTTTGTCAAGCACTCACAGGATGATTTTATAGTGGCGCAAATTTATGTAGATGATATTGTCTTCGGAGCAACAAAAGATAAGGATGCCACGGAATTTGCCAAGTTAATGACCAATGAGTTCGAAATGTCTATGATGGGTGATAAGGTATGTGAAAGGAACAACGGATTTCGGAATTTGGTATCCAATGGGAACCACACTCGATCTTATTGGTTATTCAGATGCCGATTGGGCTGGATCTGTGGATGACAGGAAGAGCACCAGTGGAGGATGCTTCTATTTAGGACATTGTTTGGTGTCATGGCATAGTAAGAAACAGAATTGCATTGCTCTATCTACAGCTGAGGCCGAGTACATTTCTGCTGGTAGTTGTGCTACTCAGTTGTTATGGATGAAGAGTTTACTGAGTGACTATCGGATTTCTTCCTCTTGTCTTACAATTCTTTGTGACAATACTAGTGCCATAAATATTTCTAAAAACCCTGTTCTACACTCACGAACTAAACACATTGAACTAAGATATCATTTCTTAAGAGAATTGGTCGAATCAAACATTCTTAAACTTGAATATATTTCTACCGATGATCAATTAGCGGATATTTTGACTAAGCCTTTAGATCAAAAACGTTTTCTACATTTGAGAAAGGCTATCGGTATGAATCCTTCTATCTAGATACATTCTATGGGCCATTATTTCCATATTGACTATTATGCACAATTGTTTTGATTTGATTCATAATGTTGCATGATTATTTTTAACATTCTTCAATTCACTTCAATTCTTCTATGTCATTCTTTTTGACTCTTAAAATCTTCTAGAAATTAGTTTTGTATACTTGTTAAACTAGTACATCTTTTATGAACTATCGAAAGTGTATCGAATTGAATTGATTGTTTGCATGATGAAAATAAATGGTTTTCTTATTCTCTGAAATCACAATAAAATTATCTCATTGTGGGTTGCACTATTTGAGGGGGAGCAATCTTAAGAATAAAAGATGTGGAAAGAGTTATATCCCTCATGGGAGTATGAAAACTACCACCTATAAAAGATGTGGAAAGAGTTACATCCTTTCTAAGGAGTGTGAAAACTACCACCACATGTGAGAAAGAGCTACCACCCCGGTCGTCCGGTAAGTGTGTGAAGCTACTACATGAATTCAAGTATACATCTCTAAGAAAAAGATCAAAGTCAAATTCTTAATTGAGGTGTTTTGGTGAGTGCTCCATTATCGAATGATATAAGGTGGAAGTTATAATAAAGATGCTCAAAGAGCCACTCCTTGTCTTAGATATGTGCATAACTCAATTGGGTAATATTCTTGTGCTTATTTCAGCTTATGGGATTTTCTTTATTCTCTATTTTTGCAAATTTGAAATTTAAACTTAGTACAACTATTGTTTAGATCTCAAAAGATGTGCATAATTTCACGGTTTACTTCTGTAATTTCTAGTTGATGCACGGTTCAACATTTATGACATCCTTGAATTTAAGTGACTAGGAGCTTGTTAATACATATTTCATGAAAAGATTGCTAAAATCCTGATAAGCTATTTGTTCTTTGAAATTTCTTCACAAGGAAGGACCGGTCCTTGGATCTAAGTCCGGATGTTCCCTGCGCCCTCTTCTCAAATCTGTGGAACATCCGGTCTTAGCAAGGGAAGGTCCGGTCTTGGCACATTTCTTTTTAAAAAAAATTTTGGTCAATATTAAATTTTTCTTTATGACCCTAGAAAGTACCTATAGATGATTTCTTTTTGATTCTCCTAATTCTTGATATGAGAGTGTTCAATGTATAGATGTATTTGAGACCAGCAGGCCTTCACATTCTTCACTTATTCATGGTCTTGTTTATTTATATGGGTAAGGGAAGGTCAAGATGAAGTGTGCATGTCTTTGTCTCGGGCTTACAGCGCTTTCGGACAAAAAGGGGGAGAAGTTTAGTTGACTGACTGATCTGATTTTTCTATGACTGGGAGATAATTAAGGGGAGATGAAACTTGATGATGATGATGCTCTGTTCTGACTTTTGTTTTTATGCTTAATGAATTTCTTGAAGCTTGAATGTGTGTTTGAGATTTCTTTGCAGGAACGTTCAAGACTTCAAGACTCCAATGTCTAAGTCATAGAGTTTGTAATAGGACTTCAATTTGTAAATCTTTTTACTTTTTGTTGGGTCGATCATGCTGGGGGTTATCGTTTGGTGATTGCGATAATTCTCGTCTTTTTATTTTTGAGTAATGTACGGGCTTAATTTGTGTTTTGTCACGAAATCGCCAAAGGGGGAGATTGTTAAGGATTTTATAGGTTGGCGGATTTCGTGAAGTTATTGGAGTCTTGAAGAAGTCAAGAGCACAAAGAAGGAAATTGAAGATTCAAGACTTTGCAAAGAAGCTCGTCACCTCAGGTATGAATTTAAGATAATTTCTGGTGATTTGATAAAGAAAAACTTAGTAGTTAGAAGACTTAAATTAATCTCAATTTAACTTTTTGAAAATCTGGAATTATACGGTCTAAGTCCGGACCTTGAGGATGATCCGGATCCCGAGAGCAGGTTCATTGCGCAGTCTTGATGAAGGACCGGACCATTGGTGATGATCCGGATCCCGAGAGCAGGTTCCTTGCGTAGTCTTGATGAAGATCCGGACCTATGTGAAGATCCGGATCATATGTGAAATTTATTTAACGTATGAACCGGTTGAATGGATTAAGTCCGGACTTATAGGACCGGACCTTCCTTGCAAGGTCCGGACCTTGGTGACGGATTTGTTTCCAAAATTGGATGATTTCAATCCTAATCAACTTCTAAGTCTTCTAACATTATAAATAGACCATGGGGGTTTCAAAACAAAAATCGCTGAATATTCATCTTCATCTAAAACCCTAAAACTCGTTTTAGAGCTTTATGATTCGATTCTTAAAGCGAGTTTTGTCTTGTTGATCGTCGAGTTGATTCTAGGTTTTCTCTTTGAATACTCCTTCATGAATCGACTTGATGATTGACTAAAAAGGGTTCCCTTGGTCTATGGTTCGTAAATTGTAAGATCACCAAAAGTTTTCTTCAACAACTCCGGACGGAGGGTGACGCGGAGATCGCGTGAGAGGCCGAGGATTCGGTGGAAGCTTTGAGGAGTCGAAGCGTGGACGCGGCAAGGATTTGCGGCGTGGTGGACCAGCGAAGGAGATCCATATTGAAGATTCGGTAGATTGGGTAAAGTCGTGGGTAAATCGCCTTGTACTCAATTGTTTCTTAGTGGATTTTTCGTGTGATCGGTCCCGTGGGTTTTTTACTCCTTGTGGAGTTTTCCCACGTAAAATCTCGGTGTGTTGATTTTATTTTTCCGCATTTACTTAAAATCGCATCGAGAATTTTTATTAGGCCATTGTGCACCTATTCACCCCCCTCTAGGTGTTAATTACCTTTTAGATCCTTGAGACCTAAAACCTACACCATTCCCATCCGATGTGGGACTATTGGGGTGTCACAACAATGGCCTGATTAGGTCCATTCTTAAACTGCAGGTTGCAGAATAGGCGTCGGTTGGTCGCGAGATTCGTAGGGCAACTCCACAAATATATTTTAAGGTGGGGGGTGCATTCCGGAATCGTTGGATTCCCTTCTATATCTATTTCACCTTTTTGAGCATTTATGTGTATAGTGAATTCATGCATGATAGGGTAGTTGGAAATATTGCAAAATGGTTGAACCTCAATTCATGTTCTAGAGAGAAATGAACTTAGAATTGAAATGGAACCATAGAGGTATGTGGACTAGAACCCTACTTGTATGAATATGAAAATGGACTTGATCTTAGTCAACAAGGTGATATTGAATATAGAGACGAGATTGGCATTGAGATAACCATAGTTAAACATTGTTTAACCTTAGTGGCATTACGACAAAAATGACATAGATGATATGGTAGTAACCTATCCATGGAATTGGCATTGAGAACAGTGGCTATTAATCCTCAATGTGAGGATTAGATCGACACTCTTGACAAGTCTTGGCTTGAGGGAGGTCGCTCCTCCTCAAGCGGTGAGTTCCGGAACAGTCACCTAGGGGATCGTGGTCCCGACAGACGGTCCCTCGGGTCTTGCAGGCTTAAAGCCTCTCCGTTCAGAGAGGGACTTTGGGTCTTGACTTTTTTGGGGTTAACTATATTAACCGGCAAGATTGGGTAAAGAGCCAAAGAAAGATAAAGTAAAGTAGAGTAAAGGCATGCATTCATAGTTATTTTCAGATTACTTGATTATCTACTCACTGACCTTTCTTTTGCAGGCATAGTAATAGCATATATAGTGTGGTTACTATTTTCTTTCCGTTGAATTACTTATGCCTAATTTAGACCTAGTGGGTAAGTCGGCAGGGTCGGTTGTCGAGCCCACTGGGAACTTCGTTGTAGTTCTCACACCACTAACCCTACAGGTCCTAGCGCGAGTGGGGCGGTGGAGAACCGGAGCAAAGGGTTAGCGCCATAGCTAGTGGCCACCGGAGTATCATAGGCATTCCATTTTTAGGTATACTTGTATCAACTTATTTTGTTGATCTATAGTTGGCTAAGTTGTAAAAATTATGTATATTTTTGGTGGAATGACAAATGTAAAAAGAATATGAGGTATTCGAGAAAAAGGTTATAATATCTTAGTTTACTTGTATTTGGTTAAAATGTAATCAAATATCTTGTATATTGAATTTTATAGCTTAGGGCTTTCACTTCCGCTGTGTTTGTTGCTTGCCCTCGTGCAAGTCTCGTATAATTGCAATTCTCTATTGATTGTTTAATTATACTAGTTGCTTGAGCCTTGGGCGGGCAGGGGAGGCCCTGTCCGTTCGGCGTCTGTTGAAGTGGCCCGAACCCGACCAAATAGGCGGGTAGCGGGGCGTGACACCGATTCTTTTGGTGGTGAGCTATAATATACCACTTCCTCGTAAAACGTACCGAGTTCCATCAAAATGAGTGGAACCCAGAGTGGAATGAGTATCACTGGGTTCTAAGTGCATTGGAATCTTGGGACGGCGAAAAAGGGACCTGAGAGAGTGAAATTGCAAATCTGGTGAAGTTCCAGATTTTGAGCTCTCGGGGACCGGTCCTCGAAGAAGAGACCGGTCCCCGTACGCCCAGCAAATGAGAAGGCCGAGAAATCGGCTAAGTCCTGAAAAATCAACCTACGGGAACCAATCCCTGAGGGGAAGACCGGTCTCCCACGGTCCGGTCTCTGAAGGAGAGACCGGTCCCTCAGTGCTCAGTCAGCCAAAAATGCAAAAATTTGGCTAAGTCCTGAAAATCAGGCCTACGGGAACCGGTCCTTGACAGGAAGACCGGTCTCGCAGGGTTCGGTCCCTGAAGAAGAGACCGGTCCCCGCCTGCGAAACAGCCAGAAAATTAAAAAATTGGCTAAGTCCTAAGAGGTGTGCTCTCGGGGACCGGTCCCCTCGGGAAGAGACCAGTCCCCTATCAAGCCCCAGGGCCGGCAGAGCCTTCCCAGTAGCGTGTCCAGACCCGCCATATGTCAACACATATAAGGCGTCTACCAAAAACAGTGAAAATAAAACAACAATAGGCTACAACTAGAGATATCAGAGCAATATATAACTAGTTCTATCAACAGATATAGGTGAAAGAAAGCTAAACAGTAAGGATAAAATATAGAGTTATACAACATCTATCTCAATGTCTCAATATGTGGTGGTCTCTCTACATAGATACAACTCTCCAAAAACCTCTCCAGAACAAAAACAAAGAGAGGTGGACCACCTATCGAAGGATCCCTCACCAACGTCACTAGCCCAAGGCAATACCCTTGCCGCGGTCCCTGGCCTCCTCCGGTGCAGAAGGCGCTGAAAGGAATCAGAAAGTAGAGGGCATGAGAACTATAATTTATAGTTTCCAGTGGGCAATTATTGACATGTACCATTGCACCACTAGGCCCAAAAGAAATAACATAAGGGTGCGATAATGAAATGCTGAAATAAGGCATATACGATGCGATAAATAACTTCGGGTATGAAAGCATAAATAACATGCTATTCTACTATGCCACTGGTATCCATGATGTACATACACCTATCATGATACAAAATACTAACATATAAAGAAAATGCTCTAATAAAGCAACCAAGTATACTATGATGCAATGAATAGTCTATCAAGTATACTACAAGTTCCCAAAATATGCTATAAGCATGTCCAAGTAATCCAACTACCAATCTATCTAGTAGTGATTATCATTTCTATAGTATGTCATAGCTCAATCTCGTTATAGGACCTACACAAGAGTAGTCCAGCTTGTCCCGCCTAGCTGCCGTTGGTAGCACACCATTCTACGCTAGGAATGAGTCTGTCCCACACGACCCTACAGGCGTCCCACTGCCTAGCTGCCCGTGATAGCACATCATCCCGCGCTGGAAATGAGGCTGTCCCACGCGGCCCTACAGGAGTCTCAATCACGCACGCGCGAACCGTGTTGCAAAGGCCCACTCCGGAGTGCTGGCTTGTAGGGAGCGACCCTCACAAGCATGTGCGAATGGGCACAAATGGCAAGCAAGAAAAGTCATCGTCTCACGATCCAGTCATCATGGCTCTATCATGGAAATGATCTCAAGTATTCAAACCTCATGTCTCTAACATGGTAATAGTCACTAGCAACCCTAAGGTCTAGTATGTCCAGGTTCATTTACGAGCCTAATGCCGCTTAATGACATTAGCTCACTAGTCACAAATGAATGCCAAGTCCAATGCCTCTTTATGATATTGACTTTTTCCTTAAGTCTCACATGGATTCTAAGCCCAAGTCCGATTCCAACTCTAATGCCATTTTACGACATTAGGTTTGTCAATCCACATCTAGTCCAAGCCTAAAGCCGCTTAATGACTTTAGCTTACTATAACACATATTAATGCCAAGCCCAATGCCTCTTTATGGCAATGGCTTTTTCCTTATGTCATGCAGGGTTTTAAGTCCCAAAGTGTATATCACTTCCACTATAACCATATATTTCCATGTCCCAAATAGAATGCTAACACTACATAAGTCTCTCATGCACACATCTCTACTATATAGAGGTAAAATTGCATTATACATAACCTATGTATTTTAAGCATTCTAAAATTCTAAAATAATGCATCTATCATGAAAATGCATGAATTCCCAATTAACCTAACATAAATTTACACCAATGAGATTTTTCTCATTGTGTTGGTGAGGCCAAACCTACCGGTGCTCCAAGCGGTGCTCCGAACCGCTAAGGAAGTTTATATTCCTCTTCCTAGCACCCTACAAGGTATGCCATAGGAGTTACAACCTCAAAGGATGAACCATGAGTTCAATCTTTAAACATTAAGACAAAAGGTAAGGAAAAACTCACCTCATGTAGAAAATTCTCTATGATATCCCAAATGGAAGCTAGGATCTTCACAAACCAACCTAAAGGAAGGTTCTAAACATATCAATTGAGCTCCAAAAGCCCTAGATCAAAAATCCCCAAATTAAACCCTAATTTCCAAATAGTAGAAAGCTCCAAAACCCTAATCTAGAGGAAAGGATTTGTTGCTTACCTTTCAAGAACTCCAAATCAAGGATCCAAACCCACTAGGAGTGAAGATCTTCCTCTCAACAAGCTCCAAGTCAAAGCTCCAAGCTCCTCTAATGGTGGAAATGGCTCCAACAAGCAAAAGAGAGCAAAACAGAAGAGTTTAATCCTCAAAAACTCAAACAACTCAAAAAAAATCAAGGAGAGGGAAAGGATGGCTCCCTTACCTGTTTCCTCTATGATCCCAGCACAAAAGAAGCCCTAAGGGGCGTGGGGTGCTATTATAGAATGGCACAATCGCGCAAAAGCCCCTGCAGTTTTAGATTTTCGAAAACTGCCAAAGTGTACCGGTACACGGGGAAAGTGTACCAGTACAGATCCCACGAAAACGTCAAACCCGAGCCTCGGATTGGAGAGAAAATACTGGTACACATGCTCGAAAATGCAATCCGAGAGCTATCCAAAATTCTATTTTTTGGACTTTGGTGCATAGATCTAAGCCTCTATTCTCGGGGCTCGTGCCATAGGTCGGAACACTGTCAACGACCCTCCAGAAAGTCTGGAAAAGCTCAGAACTCACATCGAACACTCGAACCTTGCTATTTGCGAAAGTTCAGTGCGTCACATCCCCGCACCCAAAAATTGCCCAGGTGGGCTGTTGCAAAAATACAAAGTTGACGGGTCTAAGTGCAATGTGGCAAAGTGAATGATTATATGGGCTAGGGCTTAGGTGAGAGCTCATTTGCTCTCACTCCCACACCCAAAACCTTTCCCCCTCTCTCTCTCTCTAAAATCCTTTTCTCTCCTTCCCTCTCTCTAGAGCTTGGAGCAAGGGAGCATTTTGGAGGGATATATCTTGGTGGAGAAGAAGACTAGGTAGAAGGTGTAGCTTGCAAGAGTGCAAGTGTGCAAGGAAAGCTTGGGCTCCAAAGGTGAGTTCTAAGGTATAAAAGCTAGGTTTTGGTACTTTCTCTTCTAGTATGAGTTCTAGGAGATGAGTAGAGGTTTTTCCTCCATAGTATCATGCTAGGGACTAGCTCTGGGGAAGATGACATTATTGTGGGCTAAAAATTAGAGTTTTGCAATTTTGAGATTCAAACTTGAGTTTGATCTCTTTTTACCCTAATTGGTAGGTGTTTCGACGCGTTGGCACGGTCGGTTCGTCGATCCGACGAACGAGTAGAGAGTTATTAAAGAAACAAGTCAAGTTGGTACAGATAGTCGCAGCTTGCGGCGTAGGGCTTCAAAATTTACGAAATCGGATCCACGGCATTCTAGCATCATAGAAAGGTGGAGGGTACTGTCCGGGAACACCGAATCTCTTTTTATGTCTATGTCATCTCATTTGAACATATTGTTGTATAATATTCTTGCATATAGGGTAAAGTATGGTATTGATGATTGAGAATCAATTGTATGCTTAGAAAAACATATGAATTGACAAGAACCAAAAAAAATAATGAATATGACAAAGAACCCTATATCTATGTAAATATGCGAAAAGAGACTGACTATAGTAAACATAGTGACATTGACATTAGTGACCAGATTGGCACCAAAAACAAGAATGAATGAACAAAGCTTTAGCTAATTGAGACATTGAGACAGGTTTGGCTACCTCCTCAAATTTGAGGATGGGATCATACTCACATGTATCGATTCTGGCTTGTGTGAGGTTGCTCCTCTACAAGCGGTGTACTCTAGAGTGTAGACACCACGGGGAAGTACCCCGGCGAAGATCCCTCGAGTGGTTGTGCCTTGTGCCTCCCCCGGTAGACGTGATATACAGATTGTGAGGTTGGGGTGAACTGGTTGAACCCCGGGATGATTGAGTAAAGGCCAAGTGAAAAAGAACAAGAACATGCATGCTTAATTTATCATGTATTTGGATTATCTGTCTGTCAGTTGACATTGTTTTGCAGGCATTATATTAATTGCATTAGTTGGTTTGCAATTTCTATTCCTTGAATTACATATGCCTGAAATAGACCTAGTGGGCGAATCGGCGCGGTCGGCGGCCGAACCCACTGAAAACTTCGTTGCAGTTCTTACACCACTAACCCTGCAGATCCGTGCGCGAGCGGGGCGGCGGAGAATCGAGGCAAAGGGTTAGCGCCATAGATAGTGGTCTTGGAGTATATATATAGGTATGTCCTTTATTTTGTGTATTCAACTTTTGTATGCTAAACTAGTATATGTAAAAATGATATAATTCATATTTTGGTTAAGAAACATGTGATGTATTTGAATGGAGACGAATGAATGTAAAAGAATAGTTATTGTATTTGGTTGAAAGTTAATCAAATATGAGGTGATGGTTGTATGTTTAGTATAGTAGTTAGAACTTTCACTACTTTGTTGTTGCTTGCCCTCGTGTAAGCCATGTACAATTTATATTCCACTGCGTTGAAATGTTTGATTGTACATGTTGGTTAGAGCCTAGGGCGGGCAGGGGATGTGTTGTCCGTCCGGCGCTTGTTCATGTGGACCGGATCCGACCAAATAGGCGGGTTTGGGGCGTGACATGAGCCAAAGTATATAGAAATAGTGCTACAATCTCCTCTAATGACATATTTCAAGTACCTCTCAATCCGCCAACATCTCTTACCATCTTACAAAGAATATAGAACGTACGTCAATCCATTCTCAATTGGCTCACACATTTTATATCACTTTTTGTTTTTATTTTATGTAAGTTTTCAATTCGTAATTGTTTTCTCTCTTTTGTTGGTTTTTTTAATTGTTTTGTTCTTTTATAAGTTAGCGACATGTAATGCCACAATGACATTATTAGGAAAAAAAATATAAAAATAAAATACATGCTCAAAATAACATAGGTTTATCTTCTTCTTCTTGAAATTAGAAAAACCAAGCCTTTCTTGAGGAAGAAGATGAAGACCTTACTCCTCCAAGCCTTTCTTTCCACTTCTTCTCCTTCTTCTCCTTCTTTCACATGTTACAATTGCAATAAAAACTCTCCACTTTCCAAGCTTTGTACTGCCTCAGCCTGGGCAGTTTTCGGGCTCGGAGACCGGTCTCTTTACTTGAAGACCGGTCCCCGGGAACAGTCTCCCGCAGGACAGCCCTTCTGTCTGAAAACTTCGTGTACGGGAACCGGTCTCCATCCCCGAGACCGGACCTTCAGGGACCGGACCCTATCCTCAAGACCGGTCCCCGAGAGCCATTTTTCACTGGCAGCATTTTCTGCCAGCTACCACGCTTATAGGAACCGGTCTCGCCCACCCGAGACCAGTCCCCGAGAGCAAATTTGTAGCGTAGGGATTTTACTGCGCACACCACTTACGGGAACCGGTCTTCCGAGACCGGTCCACGAGAGCAGAATTTCTGCACTTAGCAGATTTTCCCAACTTTGCTCTTCAAAGCCCTCGCCAATGCACTCTTTGGGTTTCTAACGCCTTCGGACTTTTCGAAGCATACCCAATCAATAATTAGTCGATTCCAGATGAAGTCTGATCCCCGAATCTCGAGAATTCACTTCCTTACAAACACAACCTCGATCACGTTCGACCGAAGTCTCCACACAAACACATCGGCCACATCCTCCCCATCATGCACTTCGTTCGGGATGCAACTCACGATACAGGAGGACCGCCGCTCATATTTCCTCAAGGTGTGGTCTCCTTGCCGTAGCTTCTGGAATCTCCCCCGAAGCTTTTCTCCTTACCGTCGGGGAATAAACGAAAATTATCAATCCCCGAAACTCTTCCTAAGCCGTAGGAGGGAGACTAGGCGATCAATTCCGCTCAATGCCTATCCACCACACCTTCGTCAATTGTTATGGACAATACTTGTCTCGCACCACGGTGCACAGACTCTCAAATGGAGTCTCTATGGAGTCAGTCCACAACTCCACGATTAACGGATCCGCATCCTCTCTATCAAGGTAGAAGGATCAAACCGCTTGAAGGTCATGAGGGCCGCTAACGCTCACTCCCTCACCGCCTCCACCTTAGAAGCGCTAAAAGCCGGATTACCCGACCCCGACGAAAATATCTCTGCCGCGACTCCCGGCCATACTCGACGAGCCAAAGTTGGTGCGATCGCCACTGATCCACCAACTCTTGTTGTCCTTCTTACACGATCCTCTAGTGTATGGCAACCTCCTGCTGACGCTACATCGCAAGGACCCGTGGCCTTACCGCTCACACGAGTGTGGCCAATCGATAGCGAAGTTTTAATTCTCCGCTCGCTTCGGTTTACTAAGGGACACCACTTGTCCCATTCCGTGCCAATCTAGACGAAGATTGCCTACGTGGTGTCATCGCTTCAAGAAATACGACAACACGACTATTTCTCGACCCTCTAGGTCGAACACGAAACAGTTAACACTGACCCAAATCAGGCGAAAACCACACAAGAGCGTCTGTTCTCATCACTCGGTTTCATGTTGTGCATGCCCAACATGAACATCCTCGGCTGAGAATAAACTGAACCTTGAATCCACCTCTAACATCTGTTTTAGAGGTTTCAACACTTGACCCAATCGATTCAACTTCCGCCACCCGGCTTAGGTTCACGTCTCGCTCACGCACCTATTAGCTTTAAGGTTTACCATCCTAGGGTCTCCTAGGTCAATCCTAGACTCTCTCTTTACTTGCTCTTAGCTTGCTTTGATACCAACTTAACATGTCATGCCCCGAGACCGCTACCAATTTGGTCCGGTTCGGGGACGCCAACAGCATCTCCCATGTCCGCCCAAGGCTCGCCAACCAAGTGTGAGATATGAATCCCTAAGATCTAAAGGTAATTAACACCTAGAGAGGGTGAATAGGTGTAAACGGCAAAAATAAATTATCTCGGTGCAAATTAAAATAATTGCAGAAAATAAAAATCAAACATCGAGATTTAACGTGGAAAAACTCCAAATTGGAGAGAAAAACCCACGGGACCGATCACGCAAAACAATCCACTATAAAAATCAAGTACAAGTGATTTTATCCAAACACAACTCAATTTTACTGAATCATCGTTGTAGATTGTCTCCGTTGGTCCTCAATCGATGGAAATCCTTCTATCGATCCCACTGCGAATCCTCACAGCAACCACGTCTCGAATCCACGAAACACCCACCGAATCCACAGCCTTCACGCGAAATCCACGCGCCAAACTTCATCCGAAGCTCGAAGAATCTTAACAATTTTGTGGTGATTTTATGAACTTAGAAAGCACATATGAGATACGGAACAAAAACCTAAAAGTTCATCATCGATTCGATTCTTATAGAAATACCAAAATCAAAACCAAGAATCGTATCGATAATTGAACTCTAAAAGCTTGGTTTTCGAAAAATATTGATCGAAGAAAAACGTCACAAGCTTTTAGGGTTTTTCCATATTTTCTTTTTAAGCATATTTACCCTAGAATCCCTCATATCATATTTATATGTTTAGAAGATATCTAGATAGATTTATATTTAAAAACACGATCTTTAGAAACAAATTTCGTCTTCAGGGACCGGTCCTCCAAGTCAGGGATCGGTCCTCCTCTGCGTAACAAAAACTTGATTACCGTAAGACCGGTCCTTCAAGTCCAGAGGACCGGTCCTTCTTTGCGTGTCAAAAATTACAAGCTTCTGGGAACCGGTTCTTCACTTATAGAGACCGGTCCCTTTTTAATGTCACGCAAGGAAGGCTTTCGGGAACCGGTCCTTACAAACAGGGAATCGGTCCGTCTTTATTATCAGGCAGGGAAGACTTACAGGAACTGGTCCTCACAAATAAGGGACCGGTCCTCACACTCAGATTATTCCAGAACAAGTTCAAATTTAGTTAAAAACTCATTTTCAAAAGCATCTAAGATCTTCTAAAGATATCTTTATGAGTTAAATATACCACAAATTGTTTTAGTTCATACCTGAGTTACCGAGCATCATCCAATCTCTCTTTTGCTCTTTAATTGTCCATCCTTTGATTCAATCTCTATCTTCATCTCCAAAACTCCTTTCAACTACACGAAACTCGCCAACTTAGACAAATTCTTAACACCAAGTCATGTACAAGAATTGCCTAGAAAATAATTCTATAACATACACGACAAGAACGAAGCACCAAAAGGTGCGATCAAGTAAGAGCAAGATACAAGTAAATCATACAGGTAATATAAAGATAGATAAGTCTATCTATTACATCATTCACCATTTGTTTATATCAATTTTACATTTGTAACCTCAAAATGAATATATACATCTTTGTTCTTTTCAACATAATTGACTACATCTCCAAGGTATACCACGGGAGGCTCTAATGCACAGGAAGCTTCTACTCAACTAGGGCGCAATGCCCTTACCACGGTCCTCACCGGCCGCCCGCGTGCTCGAACCTGTAATAGAGTGGGGTGAGAACTATCTTCCATAGTTCCCAGTGGGCTCGGCCGCCGACTCCGTAGATCTCCCCATTAGGACTAAGTAGGTATAAGAAGATAGATATAGATAGATAGATATCTTCAAACTGTAAATGATGCATAATAAGTAAATTGCAATGCTCTACTATGCCTGTAACAACAAGAGTAAAAACCGTAGCCATGAAGTCACTAACATGCTACTATATCTCTATCAAGTATGCTTGCAATTCTATGATGCTCAATATGCACTTTGTGCCTAATTCTCATAACTCCTTTGAGTTGTTACTCAATCAAATGGCTGGCCCATAGGCGCACCCTCGACTCACACCTCAAACCCGTCTATGAAGGGGGACTCAAACCACCCGAGGGGTTGTCTGCGCGGCCCCACATATGCTATCCCTTGGGACCCCACATAGGCTATCCCAATCGTCTCACGTGCCAAGACTCCGGAGCTCGCACTGCCAGTGTGGAGCGACCACCACGAGCGCTGAACAGACTACGTGAGTATGATCTCATCCTCTACCATGGAGGGCATCCTGTCATTAGGGTCATCATGCACAAGTGTTCTCTAACACTACATTCCTGTGCTATTCATCAAGTTGTACTTGGTTAACATGCCTCTAGTGTTCTTTACACTAAGTTGTAATGCAATGCCATTCATCAAGTTCTATACTTGGTTCACATGTCACTCGTCATCATGTCTCTTTACACTAAGTCATAATGCCAATCATCAAGTTATCTACTTGGTTCACATGCCTCTAGTGTTCTTTACACTAAGTGGTAATGCAATGCCATTCATTAAGTTCTATACTTGGTTCACATGCCTCTAGTGTTCTTTACACTAAGTGGTAATGCAATGCCATTCATCAAGTTCTATACTTGGTTCACATGTCTCTAGTGTTCTTTACACTAAGTTGTAATACAATGACATTCATCAAGTTCTATACTTGGTTCACATGCCTCTAGTGTTCTTTACACTAAGTTGTAATGCAATGCCATTCATCAAGTTCTATACTTAGTTCACATGTCACTCGTCATCATGTCCATGCAAGATCAAGTTATTATCCAACTTATCTTTCTAGGGTTCTATGCAACAATCTCATTCTCATGCACCCTATATTTATATGCCAAGCCTACTATGCCGAAAAATAAGGGAGCATGTAAGAATAGTAAAAGCAACTACATAACCCTATCATGCATGAGACTGCACATATATGCATATATGAAATATGACCAATACGAGTTACTTCGACATAGAAGGCAGTTCGACTGCTTCGGGATGGCACCCCCCACCTTTGGGTTGTTTCACGAAGCTACGACGTCGATCTCGTAGTCTCCAATCCCCACTCTGACTCTTCGGGCCAATACGAAGCTTCAGGTCTTCGTTTAGCTCGGATCTCTCAAACCGCTCGTCGGATCGACGAACCGTCGCTTCCTGCGCGTTCAAATACCTAACAATATGTTAGATATTGTTAAGGATTTTGTGTTGGCAAGTTTCGTGATTTGAGTCGGAGTCTTGAAGGATCGGAGCGGATCGAAGAACGACGAAGAATCAAAGACTTCGAAGAAAAGGGAATTGGCTCACGATGTGAATCACGATGTCTAGGTAAGTTTTTAATTTATAATATGGTGATTCATACTTAGTTATAGGCATTAGAATCATAAATCATTGTTTAACGGATTAGAAATTATATTGGAACTTTGTAATTTTCAAAAATTAGAAAATTTACAAAGTGTACCTTAAACCTGTACGGGTACAGAATCATACCCATTACCGGTAATGAACACATGCAGATGCAGCCATCATACCCATTACCGTGTGACTGAACACGTATGGGTACACCATCATACCCATTACCGTGACTGAACCATTACGGAATGACCATCATACCCATTCAATAGCCTTTGAACACATGCGTACAAGCATGGTTGCTATACCGGTACAGCCATCAATCCATTACCGGTAATAAGGCTTCGAAAAATAATCTTCCGTCCTTGTGGAACCGGTAACCAGTTCAAGTTTGTACCGGTACAGATGGGTAAAAATCTGAAAAATCTCTAATCCGAATCTAATTGATTCTAAAGTCTATAAATAAGATAGTAGGGTTCTCTAACTTTGTGTGCTTCATGAAAATACATGTTTGAGAAACCCTAGAGGCTAGGAATTCATCTAAAACCTATTTTCTACATCATAGCCTCTTTTAGGTCAAATCGAGATATCGTATTGAATATCTATATGTCGAATTGAACTACGTTTCGCTTGGAGTTTTCTTCTTCGGTTTTCTACGATACTCCTAAGCGAAGGATCACCATACTCATGATGCTTCTCATGAACGGCGTCGTGGATTCGGCGTGAGGCGTCGTGGATTCGGCGCGTTTGAAGGCGATTCGTGGATTCGGATCGTTGGCTCGTGGATTCGAGTGGCGTCGTGGATTCGGCGTGATAGAAGCTTCGTGGATTCGAAGTGGTGGCGTTTCGTGGATTCGGGACGTGGCGTTCGTGGACTCGAACGTGAGGGCGTGGACAACCCAAAGGAGGATTGCGCGGAGATTCGAAGGAGAGTTAGAGAGGTTAAGTCCGTGGAGTCGGTAATCACCTTGTAATCTTTTCTCTTTTTGAATTGTTTATTCGCGTGTTGGTCCCGTGGGTTTTTTACTCCGAGTTGGAGTTTTCCCACGTAAATCTCGGTGTGTTTTTAATTTCCGCATTTACTTTTAACGCATCGATTATTTGTGGATTTTGACCGGTACACCTATTCACCCCCCTCTAGGTGTCGGATACAATCTAGATAGATCCTTGGGGCTTCCCCGTAACTCACAATTGGTATCAGAGCGGGATCTAGATATATTTCTATCTAATGGCCGAAGAGTTAGTAGGTGTGTTACAAACTTATAAGATGACTTTTCCTACTAACCAATTTTCTTCCAAGTCTTTCTCTAAAAGTACAGGGATTGCGTTGAAAACATCAAAGGAAGAAGACGTGGACTCGGATTCCGGCGATGAGGAATCAAACGACGAGGAATTAGCGGAAGCATACAATCAACTTCTTGTTGAGTCGCGGAAGATGGCGAAACTCAATAAAAAGTTGAGGCGTCGTTTATTCGATCTTGAAGAAGAGAACAAGAATTTGAAGACCACAAATAATGCTCTTGAGGAGGAACGGGAATCAATCTTGAATAATAATTCGGTCCTCCAAAAGAAGCTAGAAGAATCGGATTTAATGATCAAATCTACTACGGATAAAGTTGGATTTTTGGAGCATCAATTTGAGGAAACATACAAATCCAACAAAGCATTGACCGAGCAAGTCCATCAACTCAAGTCCGATATTCAAAAGTTTTCTTCGGGAACGATGAAATTGGATAACATGCTCGGATTGGGTCAAACGAGCAAGTTAGGTCTTGGATACGAACGGACATATGTTGAGAAGGATCAAAAGATGACATCGAAAGTCTCAACAAGTTTGAAGGAGAAGGTGTGTCACAGACGTGGCATCAAAGGACACATCAAAAAGAGTTGCACTGGACAAAAATTTTAAGTCTCAATCGGCAACTTCGAAACGACAATTGGTATCATCTAAAACTCGACATCCCCCACGGAATCAAAAGAAAAATCAATTGAGTCGAGTGCATCAAGCAAACCGTGACTCATATGTGAACCGGAAATCAAAGCCACAAGCGAATCGGACATCTAAGCCTCAACGTCAATATCGATCGAACCCACAACCGAACCGGATTTCTAAGTCGAAGCCACAAGCGGTTTGGGTTTCTAAGCCTCAACAACAACATCAATCGAAGAAACTTGCTTCGAAAGGACCTATGGTGGATCAAACGTTTAAACGAACCACAAAAATCGTCGACAAGCCAAGACAACCAACAATCCGACAAGTTTGGATCTGGAAAGGTGATATCTTTCCTTGCTCCTCGTCTTAGTTTAGTTTTATTTTTATAATGCTTTGATTGGTGCTTATTGCATATTTTTTATTCATTGCATTACATGATTAGAACGATTTTTGGTGCTCGAATGTTATGTGATTGAAAATCGTTTTTGAGGAAAGGTAATTGAGAGAAAATTTTGATTGAAAATTTTTGAGAAAGGAGATGATCAAATTGGGAAATTAAAGGTTTTTGAAAGAGCCTTAACCGGTATTTAAAGTCAATTCAAATTAGATTAAATTCATATTAATTATCGATTTTACTCCACCTTTTATTATTTTGACGATAACTTAATATGTGATTTCTTCTTACATACATTCATCAAAATTTTGAAATTAACTTTAATTTTTTAGTAATTAATTCATCTTGGTAGTGAATGTTGAATATAATTGATGGATATTTGCTAATCGACTAAAATTCGTCAAAACTATTTTCAATTGTGAGATTATCTAATTTAGGGAGAGTTTGAATTATGTTTTAAAAAAAGGAGAAACTCCTAAGTATAAAAGATGTGGAAAGAGTTACATCCGAAAGGAGTGTGAAAACTACCACCACATGTAGGAAAGAGCTACTACCCCGATCGTCCGGTACGTGTGTGAAGCTACCACATGAAAAATTATATGATTAACCGAAAATGTTGAATATATATATATATATATATATATATATATATATATATATATATATATATATATATATATATATATATATATATATATATATATATATATATATATATTAGAATTTTCGACGATATAAGGTGGTAGAATGAAAAAGATGCTCAAAGAGCCACCCCCGGTGTCATATTAGTTAAATCTTTATTTTGAACGTGTTGCGACAAATTGGTGTCAATTTTGCCAAATTTCTAAAAATTATTTTTCATCAATTTGCATCTTGATGACTTTAAAATATTAGATTATTTTTAATATCAAATTTTGATGATTTGATGTCTTTTGAAATCAAATAATACTTTATCTTCATCATAATAATTTTTGGAGTACAACTTTTAATTTTTATGAAATTAATCTAATTTTGAAGGATTTTTGAGGAAACAAGTCAAAATTTTTGATGAGGAGGATACGGAGTGATTTTACCTTTTTTTTTTAGCTTCATTATATATGTTTTATCTTTTCACTCCTAGGGCTATGTTTTCTTTATGCATCTAGGTATGAAACTATGAAATACTTATTCTGTTTAGTTAGTTTTTCTCTCTATTTGTGTTTTCTTTTGGCAATTTTTGACAAAAAGGGGGAGAATGGAGAACAAGGACAAAAGGAGAGGATATTTGGTATTTGATGCATACACGAAGGGGGAGACATACGAAGGGGGAGACATGATGAGATTAAGGAGAGAGAAGGAGAGATGTAATTTTGAACATGAATAAAGGAAGTTGGAGAAAAGAACAAAAGAACGGAGAAGAGGTATTACATTAACGTTGAAAATTTGTTGAAAATTTTGTTTTGCAGGAAATCACGACTTCAGGACTCCTAGTTGCGTCTAAGTCATAGAGTTTGTTTTAGGAGTTTTGATGTATTATTGTGTTTCAAATTGTATTTGGACTACATGCGAGAAATTTGATGTTTTGGTGATGACATTGAACTTCGTTTTTCTTTTGTCATGTAATTTTAGTTAGTTTTTATGTTTTGTCACGAAATTGCCAAAGGGGGAGATTGTTAAGGATTTTGTGTTGGCAAGTTTTGTGATTTGAGTCGAAGTCTTGAAGGATCGGAGCGGATCGAAGAACGACGAAGAATCAAAGACTTCGAAGAAAAGGGAATTGGCTCACGATGTGAATCACGATGTCTAGGTAAGTTTTTAATTTATAATATGGTGATTCATACTTAGTTATAGGCATTAGAATCATAAATCATTGTTTAACGGATTAGAAATTATATTGGAACTTTGTAATTTTCAAAAATTGGAAAATTTACAAAGTGTACCTGAACCTGTACGGGTACAGAATCATACCCATTACCGGTAATGAACACATGTACGGGTACGGCCATCATACCCATTCACGTAATGCTGAACTCGTACGGTACGACCATCATACCCATTACCGGTAACAGCTTGAACCATTACGGGTACAGCCATCATACCCATTACCGGTAACAGCCTGAACCTGTACCGGTACAAGCATGGTTGCTATACCGGTACAGCCATCAATCCATTACCGGTAATGAGGCTTCGAAAAATAATCTTCCGTCCTTGTGGAACCGGTAACCAGTTCAAGTTTGTACCGGTACAGATGGGTAAAAATCTGAAAAATCTCTAATCCGAATTCTAATTGATTCTAAAGTCTATAAATAAGATAGTAGGGTTCTCTAACTTTGTGTGCTTCATGAAAATATATGTTTGAGAAACCCTAGAGGTTAGGAATTCATCTAAAACCTATTTTCTACATCATAGCCTCTTTTAGGTCAAATCGAGATATCGTATTGAATATCTATATGTCGAATTGATCTACGTTTCGCTTGTAGTTTTCTTCTTCGGTTTTCTACGATACTCCTAAGCGAAGGATCACCACACTCATGATGCTTCTCATGAACGGCATCGTGGATTCGGCGTGAGGCGTCGTGGATTCAGCGCGTTTGAAGACGATTCGTGGATTCGGATCGTTGGCTCGTGGATTCGAGCGGCGTCGTGGATTCGGCGTGATAGAAGCTTCGTGGATTCGAAGTGGTGGCGTTTCGTGGATTCGGGACGTGGCGTTCGTGGACTCGAACGTGAGGGCGTGGACAACCCGAAGGAGGATTGCGCGTAGATTCGAAGAAGAGTTAGAGAGGTTAAGTCCGTGGAGTCGGTAATCACCTTGTAATCTTTTCTCTTTTTGAATTGTTTATTCGCGTGTTGGTCCCGTGGGTTTTTACTCCGAGTTGGAGTTTTCCCACGTAAATCTCGGTGTGTTTTTAATTTCCGCATTTACTTTTAATGCATCGATTATTTGTGAATTTTGGCCGGTACACCTATTCACCCCCCTCTAGGTGTCGGATACAATCTAGATAGATCCTTGGGGCTTCCCCGTAACTCACAGATATGGGGTCAAACTCGATCAACACTCAACATTTTGGAAAACCCTAATTTTGAACCCTAGATTTTATCCCGTGCAAAATCCTTCAATAGAGCCCTAATTTCTTGCACAAATCATCTCTTAGGGAAGCTAGGGTTTCACTAAAATTGTTTCTAGAAGATATAAACCACTCTAGAAAATTCTACCATTAAAGCTCTCATGAGCTTTGTTAAGGATTTTGTGTTGGCAAGTTTCGTGAATTGAGTCGGAGTCTTGAAGAATCGGAGCGGATCGAAGATCGTCGAAGATTCAAAGACTTCGAAGAAAGTGGAATGAGCTCACAATGTGACTCACGACGTCCAGGTATGTTTTTAATTCATGTTATGGTGATTCATACTTAATTATAGGTATTAGAATCATAAATCATTGTTTAATGGATTAGAAATTATATTGGAACTTTGTAATTTTCGTAAATTAGAAAATTTACAAAGTGTACCTGACCTGTACCTGAACCTGTTAAGGATTTTATAGGTTGGCGGATTTCGAGAAGTTATTGAAGTCTTGAAGAAGTCAAAAGCACAAAGAAGGAAATTGAAGATTCAAGACTTTGCGAAGAAGCTCGTCACCTCAGGTATGAATTTAAGATAATTTCTGGTGATTTTGATTAAAGACTTAGTGGTTAGAAGACTTGAATTAATCTTAATTTAACTAACATTAAGATCTGAATTAATTTGGTCTAAGTCCGGACCTATGAGAAGATCCGGATCCCGAGAGCAGGTTCATTGCGCAGTCTTGATGAAGATCCGGACCTATGTGAAGATCCGGATCATATGTGAAAATTTATTTAACGTATGAACCGGTTGAATGGATTAAGTCCGGACTCATAGGACCGGACCTTCCTTGCAAGGTCCGGACCTTGGTGACGGATTTGTTTCCAAAATTGGATGATTTCAATCCTAATCAACTTCTAAGTCTTCTAACACTATAAATAGACCATGGGGGGTTTCAAAACATATATCGCTGAATATTCATCTTCTTCTAAAACCCTAAAACTCGTTTTAGAGCTTTATGATTCAATTCTTAAAGCGAGTTTTGTCTTGTTGATCGTCGAGTTGATTCTAGGTTTTCTCTTTGAATACACCTTCATGAATCGACTTGATGATTGACTAAAAGGGTTCCCTTGGTCTATGGTTCGTAAATTGTAAGATCACCAAAAGTTTTCTTCAACAACTCCGGACGGAGGGTGACGCGGAGATCGCGTGAGAGGCCGAGGATTCGGTGGAAGCTTTGAGGAGTCGAAGCGTGGACGCGGCAAGGATTTGCGGCGTGGTGGACCAGCGAAGGAGATCCATATTGAAGATTCGGTAGATTGGGTAAAGTCGTGGGTAAATCGCCTTGTACTCAATTGTTTCTTAGTGGATTTTTCGTGTGATCGGTCCCGTGGGTTTTTTACTCCTTGTGGAGTTTTCCCACGTAAAATCTCGGTGTGTTGATTTAATTTTTCCGCATTTACTTAAAATCGCATCGAGAATTTTTATTAGGCCATTGTACACCTATTCACCCCCCTCTAGGTGTTAATTACCTTTTAGATCCTTGAGACCTAAAACCTACAGAACCTGTACAGGTACAAGCATGGTTGCTATACTGGTATAACCATCAATCCCATTACCGGTAATGAGGCTTCGAAAAATATTCCGTCATTGCATTACCGGTAACCAGTTCAAATTTGTACCGGTACAGATGGGTTAAAAATCTGAAATTTCTCTAATCCGAATCTAATTGATTCTAAAGTCTATAAATAAGATGTTATGGTTCTCTAACTCTGTGTGCTTCATTAATATACATGTTTGAGAAACCCTAGAGGCTAGGAATTGATCTAAAACCTATTTTCTACAAAATAGCCTCTTCTAGGTCAAATCGAGATATCGTAATTTCATATCTATATGTCGATTTGATCTACGCTTCGCTTGGAGTTTTCTTCTTCGGTTTTCTACGATACTCCTAAGCGAAGGATCACCATATTCATGATACTCTCGTGAGGCATTGTGGATTCGGCACGTTTGAAGGCGGTTCGTGGATTCGGATCGTTGGCTCGTGGATTTGTCACGCCCCGGGGTCCCTTTTGTACATAAAACACAGCGGAAATTTTTTTTTTTTTTAAACCTTGACCTCCAAAGGCATGTCAGACCTGCCACAAATACAGGGAGACCACTGTTCACACGGACAGAGTCTCCCCTGTATTTGCACGGCATCGCACAAGTACAGAGAGTATTTTTTACATTCACACAATCACAACCACGTGTATACATAGTAAATACAATCAACATACACATCCAAACACCATTCACCACAGGTTATCCACAATTCTTCATTCATAATTCCACATCTATCAGTTGAAAGGTTTCCTACTCGGAAACTGGTTTTGAAATACTAAGTTACCAAAATTCACGATAAAACCTTTTAAAACTGTTTCCCACAAGGAAACCCTTTCTTTCTAAAACGCTACCACGAGGGGTAGAAAACCATTTTATATAACATAAATCCTAAAACCATTGTTTCATTCAATTCCAAAAGTCACATGATAATTTTAACATTCAAATATAAGTAGAGAACATGAACCAGATATAAGTCTAAGTCATAAGCAAGTAAAGTAGACTGAGAGTAAACTAAGGATATGCAAACCGTGGTAGGTAGCTAGAACGTGTACTAAGTACGCGCCTCACCAGCGGTCCCACTCGGACCAGCAACCTCACCTGAAAAAGAAGGCAGGGGGTGAGAACATGTAAACATGTCTCCCCCTCCCAGTGGGTATCCGGAGACAAACAAAGTAAAGCTGATAGTAGTAGTACAGTAGCTATGATAAACAAGTAAATGGAGAAGATAAATACTGATATAAAACAACAGCTACTGTCAGTATGCGTCAACAGGTATAGAAGCTCAAATGTACCCAATCGAACCAATGCTCTCTTGGTACGTACCCACGGACCTCATGCGTAAGCCCTCTTGGTCGGTAGTACCGCGGACCTCAAGCCAATGCCCCCACTACTCTACCATGCATCCAACCCCAGCATAAAGCTCCAGGACTCACGGGTCGAACCTCTGCGACAACTTTTCCGGAAAAGAACACCCCACTTGCGGTGGATCAGACCGCTGGTGTTCGTGACGTGCGACGAGTATCGGGCGATTAATGTAATTATGCTCAAAGATCTTTCATCGGCAACCAGCCGACAATCCTGCCCCCCAGGGCCCAGCGACCACGTGGGTCGTCAAGTAACTAGAAGAACCAACAAGGTACCAAGTACTGAGTGTGACTGACCAAATAGGTCCCAAGTATATATGCAAAGTAACGGACCAACTAGGTCCCGAGTAGGGAAAGAAACTGATGAAAACTACTCTACTCCTATATGTAGTAAAAACCAAGGAAACCACTGAGCAGAGTAAATAGAAGTAATCTGATGCAAGAGTATATAGTAAGAAATGTAAAAGCAAGGGGTGAAGCAATCGTCACCAAGCTTGCACCACTGAAAGGACGGCAACCTGGGATACCCACCTGTATATGTACGTGGAAGTCGATCTGCTGACTGCGAAGCACCCGAACCTACGAAAGGTCCCTCGGGTTAGAATTCAATCCCTCAACTTATGTAACACTATTGTAGTTCCACTTATAAACCCACGAGACTCGGTTTTCCTAACCCGATCGTCTAACGCTCGAAAGTTCCGAAAACTGTGCCGGAGCTCCACCGGGACCCACAAGTTATCCCGGGACTTTCCTAATATAATATAAGTCACCCGCTGTCACTAAATGCCCAATTTAGTGTAACCAAAACAGCGGTGATGCCCTCGCAACTCGGAACGATCGTCGTTGTACAACCGTTCCGATCCGGGTTCCCGTAAGCGTCGGATTTGACACCGGAACCCCAAGTCGCTCACCCAATGTTTCCAAACTCTAGAAAACATGTGGGTGACCAGCCAACAAGGCTTAGCGACAAAGTGAATGTCCTACAACAATTGCCGGAAGAATTCCGAGCCGAAACAACGTTCCGTCGGCAAATTTCGCCGCGAAACGCTCCGAAAATCACTTCGGATTTTCCGTAAATATTCAGGGCCTTGGACAATCAGTCCAGAGGTTACTCATAGTATTCCTACGTATTCTACAGCGACCACAAAATTCCAAATTGCATAAAAGCCCCTGTCTATACATAAAATCACACTATTTCATGCGATTTTACAGCTTTTATGGACCGTGCACGCAAACCAGTGCTCCATAAATCGTACGACCACACTCGCTGAAAGGTCTCGACGTGCCGAAGACCGTGCTCACCTTTCGGAGCACTGTCGGGCTTCGTAGCACGCGTACGAGCGACACGAAATCAGCAAAACATCGCGCACAGCGCGTAAAGTACGATCGTCCCGCAAAACGAGGCATCGAAATTCAGAACGGAGGTGAGCATCGCGTTCAGCACGAAAAGGTGATAACCGTGCTCACCTCACTTGGTCAAAAAGACCCACTGTAGCCTCGAAAACCGTGCACAAACCTTAGAACTAGGTGCTGTTTAGAAAAGCTAGGGCTTACCTGACCAGGGGAGCTAGGTCAAGTCGCCGGCGGCATGGCGGCGGTCGGTCCGGCCGGGGACTGGAGCACCGGGTCGGAGAGTTCCGGGGAAGGTCCCTTCCGGCGGCGGAGGGTGGCCGGAGAGGCGGCGAAGGAGATCAATAACCTCCTTGCTCTCGGGTTGGGTGGCCTCCCGGCGGCGCGGCGGCGGCCGGGACGTCGATGGCTCGGCGCCGGAGGTCGAGGGACCACCGTGCTCCCTCCGTTGGGTGGCGGCGACGCCCGAAAGCCGAGGGCCACTACCCTCGGTGCGCACCAAAACCGAGCGGCGGCGGGGGCTTCCGGCGGCGGCGGCGGTGTACGGGGACGTCGGGAAACGCGCGCACGGGGTTGCCTCGGGTCGGGGAAGGGTGATGCCACCCTCCAAACCCGACGGCGCGCGCCGGTTTCTCTCTCGCCCGATCTCGGCCTCAGGTGGAGCGAGATCGTGCAGCCTTGTCGTAGCATCCGGCGACGCGCGGGGATGGCCGGAGCAGCGCGCCGGGGAGATCTAGCCGAGGGAAGTTAGTCCACGGGTTAGCAAGACTCCCCCTGCTGTCTCTGTGTTCCACGGCCAAGACGGGGCATCAATGGATGGAGAGGGAGATAGAGGGAAGAGATCCGGGAGGTTTCCGGCGGCCGGAGGAGTCGCCGGAGGTTGGGGATGCGCGCACGGAGTGGGCAGGGGGTGCTGGAGGCGTTTGGAACCGCTGGGGGAAGTGGAGGAGTCTAGGGTTAGGGTTTGCTTCATGAAAACCCTAATGCCTCATAATATATACTATGGGCAACTTTGCATATAAGCCCTCCTTAGCCTACAAATTCAATTTCAGTCCCTGCCATTAGTTGAATCTTGCACCAAGGACCCTCCACATTCAAAATCTTGCTATTCGACGCATAAAATATTATAACTTTTCGCGATTCGCCGTTTTACGATTTCGATCCCTCTGCGTTCTTTTCGCAATTCCCGTTGATCCGTCGGTCGGATTTCCGATCGGATTGCGCCAGCGCGTTCAGCACGATGGAGACATCGAATCTAGCATCTTATTTCATTCGATTTGGTCTCCGATTCGCGAAGAACCAACCCTCCAATCTTTTCTCCAAAATATCCAATTATTTAATTATTTATGTATAATCGTTCGAATGCCTTTTTCTCGACAACCGTGAATCAGAATCCAATTCCGTCAGTGCCATTGGACTCAGAATAATCGAGCCGTTCGAAACGAGCTATTGAAGTGCCATGATCGGAGTTTGTTATAATTCTGGACCATTCCCTACTCCGCGGCTCGCCGGAATTCCGAAGTTACTATTCACTTAAGTCGTTTCTTCCGGTTCGCTTAACTTTTTCGTTTTAGCTCATTTCGACCTGAAATTTGACGAGTGCTCTTGCAATTAAATTACACACACTAACATCGTCAACAAAAGGGTTTCTTTATTAAAATAAAAATGTCAGTTATTACATTATTCCTCCCTTACAAGAAGTTTCGTCCCCGAAACTTAAATCAGAAATCCCCCGTAAATAACTGCGGATACCGCTCCCGCATGGAAGACTCTAGCTCCCACGTAGCCTCACGCTCCTCGTGATTCTCCCACTGTACCTTCACGTACGGAATGCTCCTGTTCCGCAACTGCTTCTCCTCACGTCCCAAAATCCGCAACGGAGCCTCATCATAGCTCAGATCCTCTCGCAACTGTACAGTTGTCGGGCTGATGACATGGGACGGATCAGGAATATACTTCCGAAGCATGGACACGTGGAAGACGTTGTGCACCCGGGCGAGACTCGGAGGAAGAGCCAACCTGTACGCCACCGGACCAATACGCTCCAGAATCTCAAACGGTCCCACAAATCGCGGACTAAGCTTGTTCCGCACCCCAAACCGTTTGATCCCCTTGGACGGCGATACCTTGAGCAGTACGTGCTCCCCGACCTGAAACTCTAGGTCGCGTCTCCGCTGGTCCGCGTAGCTCCTCTGTCGACTCTGGGCAGTCAGGAGTCGCTCTCTAGCAACGCGAATCTTTGCCTCTGCATCCTCCAACAAGTCTGGCCCAATCAACTGGCGCTCACCGACGTCATCCAACAGATAGGGGATCGACATCGACGCCCATATAAAGCCTCGTACGGTGCCATCTCAATGCTCGCCTGGTAGCTATTATTATAGGCGAACTCCACTAGAGATAGATAACGATACCATCCATCTCCATAATCCAGGACACAAGCGCGTAGCATATCCTCAAGAGTCTGGATAACGCGCTCCGACTGTCCGTCGCTCTGCGGATGGAAAGCTGTACTGAAATTGAGCTTCGTACCCATAGCCTGTTGCAAGCTCCTCCAGAAGTGGGAAACGAAGCGGGTGTCCCGATCAGACACAATCGACACTGGCACACCGTGAAGTCGGACGATCTCGTCGATATATAACTGTGCCAGTCGATCTCGGGACCACGTCGTGTGAATCGGCAGGAAGTGAGCTGATTTCGTCAACCGATCGACTATGACCCAAATCGCATCGTGACCTCGCTGTGATCGAGGTAATCCAGTGACGAAATCCATCGTGATCTGCTCCCACTTCCACACAGGTATAGGAAGTGGTTGCGGCCTTCCACTGTAGGTCGGCGATGCTCGGCTTTCACTGTGGCAAACGAAGCAGGAGCCACGTCTTTGAGCCACGTCTGTTTCATCCCGAGGCCACCGAAATTCGTCGGTCGCGATACATCTTGGTTCCGCCTGGATGAACAGTGTAAGGAGATCGGTGCGCCTCGGATAGAATGTCGCTCCTCAACTCCGAGTCACTGGGTACGCACCATCTGCCTCTGAAACGCAAGGATCCATCAGTGTGGATGGTGAAGTCTCCGTCCTTGCCCTGCTCGATCTCAGTCCGCACTTTCAGTAAGTACGGATCACTCTGCTGTCAGAGCATATTCCGTTCCGTCGAGTAGTGTACCACCGGAGACATCAAATGGGCCGTAGCTCGGTAGAAACAACCTCTATCTCAAGGACGACGAACTCCTCTACCGGACGATCCTGGCTCGTGATCATGAAGGACGACTCACCGGAAAGTTTGTTTCGGCTCAAGGCGTACGCCACCACATTCGCCTTTCCCGGATGATACTGGATCGTGAGATCGTAGTCCTTCAAGAGTTCGAGCCAACGTCTCTGTCTGAGGTTCAGCTCCTTCTGTGTGAAGAGGTACTTCAAGCTCTGGTGATCAGTGAACAACTCGCAGTGTGCCCCATAGAGATAATGCCTCCATATTTTAAGGGCAAATACCACTGCCGCGAGCTCTAGGTCGTGCGTCGGATAATTCTTCTCATATGGCTTTAGCTGACGCGAGGCATAAGCAATGACCCGATCCTGCTGCATAAGCACGCACCCAAGCCCAACCCGTGAGGCATCACAATACACCACGAAATCCTCACCAGGCCGCGGCAACGTCAGAACAGGTGCGCGGGTCAATCGATCCTTCAGCTCGTCAAAGCTCACGACACCGCTTTGGCCCAATGGAATCGTTCTTTCTCGTCGCCTTGTTCAGCGGTGCGGCGATTTTAGAAAAACCCTCGACAAATCGCCGATAATAACCCGCCAAACCCAGAAAACTCCTGACCTCCGTCACGTAAGTAGGCCTGTGCCACTCGACTCACCGAGGCTATCTTCCTGATCCACCGTAATGCCCGATGGAGTCACAATATGCCCCAGAATGACACCTCACGAAGCGACTCGCACTTCTTGAGCTTAGCGTATAGCTTGTGCTCTCGGCAACCGTAGTACTCGCCGAGATGATCCTCGTGCTCCTCATCACTCGCGAGTAGATCAGATGTCGTCAATGAAGACCACGACAACCGATCTAAGTAAGCCCGAAAGACCCTATTCATCATATCCATGAAGGCTGCCGCGTTGGTAAGCCCGAACGGCATCACCGTGAACTCGTAGTGGCCGTAACGAGTTCGAAATGCGGTCTTCGGTACATCTTCAGCTCGGATCTTAAGCTGATGATACCCGGACTGAAGATCGATCTTTGAAAATACCGTCGACCCCTGAAGCTGGTCGAAAAGATCATCAATCCGGGGTAGTGGATACTTGTTCTTCACCGTGACCTTATTGAGCTCCCGGTAGTCGATGCAAAGTCGCACTACCGTCCTTCTTTTGACGAAAAGGATCGGGGCACCCCAAGGAGACACACTAGGTCGGATGAACCCTCGATCTAAAAGATCCTCGAGTTGAGCCTTCAGCTCCTTGAGTTCGGCGAAGGCCATACGATAAGGAGCCTTCGAGATCGGTGTTGTGCCCGGAACTAAGTCGATAAAGAAATCGACCTCCCTGTCCGGGGGCATTCCCGGAAGCTCAGCAGGGAATACATCTGGAAAATCACGAACAATCGGAATCTCCTCCAATAATGGTGCCGCCCGACGGGTGCTATCTACTGAAGCCAGGTAGGCAATACACCCGTTCATAAGTTTCTTGGCTTTAGCAGAGGAGATAGTAGCAAAGAAAGCAGAGCTCTTACATCCCTGTGAGACGTACACCTCCTCGCCTGGTTTTGCGAATGTCACAGTCCTCCGCTCGCAGTCGACAGTAGCGTAGTGCCTGGAGAGCCAGTCCATGCCAAGCACTATATCGAAGTTCTTCTTCATCGGGAGCACCATCAGATTCGAGAGTAATCCCCGGTTATCCAGAACAACCGTGTACGACTGAAGATAACGATCAGCCATAATGTCTCCCGCAGGTGTGTGCACGCTGATAGATTCCTCGAGTGGGCTCGAGGGAATGCCATGTTCACATGCAAAGGTACGCGAGATAAATGAATGGGAGGCTCCAAAGATCAAAAATAGCTCTAGCACGGGTGGTGGAGAGGGTGACAATACCGCAAGAACGTCAGACCTGTCGCCTCGTGGCCGGGTCGAGCGAAGACTCGTCCTCCGTAAGCTCGGCGCGCCCCCTCGACCGTCGAGAGGTAGAAGGGCGCCGACGGAGCACAGACCGGAGCTCCTCTATCCCGTCCGGTCGGTGCGGGAGGAGGCGACACTCGAGCAGCCCGAACCGCTAGGGCATCGCGATCGGATATGGCCCGCCCGGCCACAATAGAAACAATGACCATCCCTCCGTGGACGCCGTCACCCGATGCGCCCGTCCGCAGATGACGCAAGAACGCTCGCTCGTCGCCGATCGCGCAGGGGCACTCCTCGCAGGCCGCTGGTGGCGAGGGTACTTGGGTGGCCTCCAGCTGGAAGAAGAGCCACCACCAGACTTGTCGCGAGAACGCTTCCTATCCCCCGATCGCTCGGATACATCCCGCTCTGCTTTGACCTCCTCGTGCTCGCTCCGAACGATCGAGCCCTCTCCGTACACCGGTCGAAGGTGATAATACCGCCGCCGCCGACCAAAGATCCTGGATGTTCGACCTCGGCCCTCTCATGAACATCCTCGCCTTGTGGTACCCGTCCCGCACAGCCGAAAGGAATGAGACCAACAATGCGGGAGAAATCCCGCTCGTACTCGGAACGTGACGGCTTCCCCGCTTCAAGCGCTCAAGCTCGCGCTCCAGATCCCGTTTGGTGCTATCTTTAAAGAACTGCTCGTGGAGAAGTCTCTTGAACTCTGCCCAGGAAGGATAGATACCCTCCAACTTGATCTCCAGATGACGCTGCCACCACGCGTCAGCGTCCTTCTCCAGACAGTGGGCAGCCAATGGGACGTGATCCTCCGCCTCGTAACGAAGATCACGAAACAGCTTCTCCATATGGATGACCCAGTGCTCGAGCACCCAAGCGTCATCCTTCTTCCCCGAGAACTTCGGCGGATCAAACTTCAGGAACTGGGCCAGTTTCGCTCGCGTGCGAGCGGCCTCCGCTGCAGGGTTATTGGCACCCTCAGTAGGAGTCGCAGTCGGTGGAGGCATCGCCGGAGGGTCAACGGCCGCAGGAACTGTCGGAGCCGGGGGTGGAATCGGGGGTGGAACCGGATGTACCACAGGTGGTGGAACCGGGGGTGGAACAGGGGGTGCCACAGGTGGTGGAACCGGGGGTGCCATAGGGGGTGCCACAGGTGGTGGAACCGGGGGTGCCACAGGGGGTGGAACCGGAGGTGCCACAGGTGGTGGAACCGGGGGTGCCACAGGGGGTGCCACAGGTGGTGGAACCGGGGGTGCCACAGGGGGTGCAGCCGCAGCCGTCGCCGCAAATACCGTTGGAACATGCCCGTGAGGGTCGTCACCGACCCTCGTGCCGCCACCTCAGCCTCAAGCTGCTGAGTGCGCGCATCGCCAGGCGGCTGAACACCACCCCGTCCCCCGCCACCAGATCCGCTGGCCGCACCCCTATCGGCATTACCACCACGACGACCCCTAAGTGGAGGTCTACCCGGTCTACCTCGAACCATCTGTAATAAAGAATACCGTCAGTCAATTAGCCACGCATCGACTCAAACTCAACCCCGCACTCACGTACCTATAAACCGTAGGTCTTCCTAGGGTCATCCTAACCAATGGTTCGCCTCTTTAATTTTTTTTTTTTTTCCAAAACAACCTGTGAATGGTGTTGTGGTTGTTACTTGTCTCTGATACCACTTTAACTGTCACGCCCGGGGTCCCTTTTGTACATAAATTTTTTTTTTTTTTTTTTAAACCTTGACCTCCAAAGGCATGTCGTTCGCCACAAATACAGTGGAGACCACCGTTCACACCTTACGTAGTCTCCCTTGTATTTGCACGGCATCGCACAAGTATAGAGAGTATTTTTTACATTCACACAATCACAACCACGTGTATACATAGTAAATACAATCAACATACACATCCAAACACCATTCACCACAGGTTATCCACAATTATTCATTCATAATTCCACATCTATCTTGAAAGGTTTCCTACTCTAAACTGGTTTTGAAATACTAAGTTACCAAAATTCACGATAAAACCTTTTAAAACTGTTTCCCACAAGGAAACCCTTTCTTTCTAAAACGCTACCACGAGGGGTAGAAAACCATTTTATATAACATAAATCCTAAAACCATTGTTTCATTCAATTCCAAAAGTCACATGATAATTTTAACATTCAAATATAAGTAGAGAACATGAACCAGATATAAGTCTAAGTCATAAGCAAGTAAAGTAGACTGAGAGTAAACTAAGGACATGCAAACCGTGGTAGGTAGCTAGAACGTGTACTAAGTACGCGCCTCACCAGCGGTCCCACTCGGACTCAAAGAACCTCACCTCGAAAAAGAAGGCGGGGGTGAGAACATGTAAACATGTCTCCCCCTCCCAGTGGGTATCCGGAGACAAACAAAGTAAAGCTGATAGTAGTAGTACAGTAGCTATGATAAACAAGTAAATGGAGAAGATAAATACTGGTATAAAACAACAGCTACTGTAAGTATGCGTCAACAGGTATAGAAGCTCAAATGTACCCAATCTGAACCAATGCTCTCTTGGTCCGTACTACGTACCTCATGCGTAAGCCCTCTTGGTCGCAGTACCGCAGACCTCAAGCCAATGCCCCCACTACTCTACCATGCATCCAACCCCAAAGATAAAGCTCCAGGACTCACGGGTCGAACCTCTGCGACCACTTTTTCTAAAAGAACACCCCACTTGTGGATCGTGGATCGCCGGTGTTCGTGACGTGCGACGAGTATCGGGCGATTAATGTAATTATGCTCAAAGATCTTTCATCGCAACCACCGACAATCCCGCCCTGTGGCCCGGCGACCACGTGGTCGTCAAGTAACTAGAAGAACCAACAAGGTACCAAGTACTGAGTGTGACTGACCAAATAGGTCCCAGGTATATATGCAAAGTAACTGACCAACTAGGTCCCGAGCAGAGAAAGAAACTGATGAAAACTACTCTACTCCTATATGTAGTAAAAACCACGGAAACCACTGAGCAGAGTAAATAGAAGTAACCTGATGCAAGAGTCTATAGTAAGAAATGTAAAAGCAAGGGGTGAAGAAATCGTCACCACGCTTGCACCACCGAAAGGACGCAACCCGGGATACCCACCCGTATATGTACGTAAGTCGATCCGTCGATCGCGAAGCACCCGAACCTACGAAAGGTCCCTCGGGTTAGAATTCAATCCCTCAACTTATGTAACACTATTGTAGTTCCACTTATAAACCCACGAGACTCGGTTTTCCTAAACCGATCGTCGGAATGCTCGAAAGTTTCGAAAACTGTGCCGGAGCTCCACCGGGACCCACAAGTTATCCCGGGACTTTCCTAATATAATATAAGTCACCCGCTGTCACTAAATGCCCAATTTAGTGTAACCAAAACAGCGGTGATGCCCCCGCAACTCGGAACGATCCTCGTTGTACAACCGTTCCGATCCGGTTCCCGTAAGCGTCGGATTTGACACAGGAGCCCCAAGTCGCTCACCCAATGTGTCCAAACTCTAGAAAACATGTGGGTGACCAGCCAATAAGGCTTAGCGACAAAGTGAATGTCCTACAACAATTGCCGGAAGAATTCCGAGCCGAAACAACGTTCCGTCGGCAAATTTCGCCGCGAAACGCTCCGAAAATCACTTCGGATTTTCTGTAAATATTCAGGGCCTTGGACAATCGGTCCAGAGGTTACTCATAGTATTCCTAAGCTGTCTACAGCGACCACAAAATTCCAAATTGCATAAAAGCCCCTGTCTATACAGAAAATCACACTATTTCATGCGATTTTACAGCTTTTATGGACCGTGCACGCAAACCGGCTCCATAAATCGTACGACCACACTCGCGGAAAGGTCTCGACGTGCCGAAGACCGTGCTCACCTTTCGGAGCACTGTCGGGCTTCGTAGCACGCGTACGAGCGACACGAAATCAGCAAAACATCGCGCACAGCGCGTAAAGTACGATCGTCCCGCAAAACGAGGCATCGAAATTCAGAACGGAGGTAAGCATCGCGTTCAGCACGAAAAGGCGATAACCGTGCTCACCTCACTTGGTCAAAAAGACCCACTGTAGCCTCGAAAATCGTGCACAAACCTTAGAACAGGTGCTGTTTAGAAAAGCTAGGGCTTACCTGACCAGGGGAGCTAGGTCAAGTCGCCGGCGGCATGGCGGCGGTCGGTCCGGCCAGGGACGGGAGCACCGGGTCGGAGAGTTCCGGGGAAGGTCCCTTCCGGCGGCGGATGGTGGCCGGAGAGGCGGCGAAGGAGATCAATAACCGGCTTGCTCTCGGGTTGGGTGGCCTCCCGCGGCGTGGCGCGGGCCGGAGGCGGTCGGGACGTCGATGGCTCGGCGCCGGAGGTCGAGGGGGACCACCGTGCTCCCTCCGTTGGGTGGCGGCGACGCCCGAAAGCCGAGGGCCACTACCCTCGGTCTGCACCAAAACCGAGCGGCGGCGGGGGCTTCCGGCGGCGGCCGGCGGTGTACGGGGACGTCGGGAAACGCGCGCACGGGGTTGCCTCAGGTCGGGGAAGGGTGATGCCACCCTCCAAACCCGACGGCGGCGCGCTGGTTTCTCTCTCGCCTGATCTCGGCCTGGGTGGAGCAGTATCCGTCGCAGCCTTGTCGTAGCAACTCCGCGACGCGCGGAATGGCCGAGTGGGCCACGCCGGGGAGATCTAGCCGAGGGAAGTTAGTCCCCGGGTTAGCAAGACTCCCCTTGCTGTCTCTGTGTTCCACGGCCAAGACGGGGCATCAATGGATGGAGAGGGAGATAGAGGGAAGAGATCCGGGAGGTTTCCGGCGGCCGGAGGAGTCGCCGGAGGTTGGGGATGCGCGCACGGAGTGGGCAGGGGGTGCTGGAGGCGTTTGGAACCGCTGGGGGAAGTGGAGGAGTCTAGGGTTAGGGTTTGCTTCATGAAAACCCTATTGCCTCATAATATATACTATGGGCAACTTTGCATATAAGCCCTCCTTAGCCTACAAATTCAATTTCAGTCCCTGCCATTAGTTGAATCTTGCACCAAGGACCCTCCACATTCAAAATCTTGCGATTCGACGCATAAAATATTATAACTTTTCGCGATTCGCCGTTTTACGATTTCGATCCCTCTGCGTTCTTTTCGTAATTCCCGTTGATCCGTCGGTCGGATTTCCGATCGGATTGCGCCAGCGCGTTCAGCACGATGGAGACATCGAATCTAGCATCTTATTTCATTCGATTTGGTCTCCGATTCGCGAAGAACCAACCCTCCAATCTTTTCTCCAAAATATCCAATTATTTAATTATTTATGTATAATCGTTCAAATGCCTTTTTCTCGACAACCGTGAATCAGAATCCAATTCCGTCAGTGCCATTGGACTCAGAATAATCGAGCCGTTCGAAACGAGCTATTGAAGTGCCATGATCGGAGTTCGGTCCAATTCTGGACCATTCCCTACTCCGCGGCTCGCCGGAATTCCGAAGTTACTATTCACTTAAGTCGTTTCTTCCGGTTCGCTTAACTTTTTCGTTTTAGCTCATTTCGACCTGAAATTTGACGAGTGCTCTTGCAATTAAATTACACACACTAACATCGTCAACAAAAGGGTTTCTTTATTAAAATAAAAATGTCAGTTATTACAGGATTCGAGCGGCGACGTGGATTTGACGTGTTCGAGGCTTCGTGGATTTGAAGTGCGTGCGTTCGTGGACTCGGACGTGAGGGCGTGGACAACCCGAAGGAGGATTGCGCGGAGATTCGAAGGAGAGTTAGAGAGGTTAAGTCCGTGGAGTCGGTAATCACCTTGTAATTTTTTCTCTTTTTGAATTGTTTATTCGCGTGTTGGTCCCGTAGTTTTTTTTTTACTCCGAGTTTGGAGTTTTTCCATGTAAATCTCGGTGTATTTTTATTTTCCGCATTTACTTTTAACGCATCGAGATTTGTGGTATTTTGGCCGGTACACCTATTCACCCCCCTCTAGGTGTCGGATACAATCTAGATAGATCCTTGGGGCTACCCCATAACTAACAATTGGTATCAGAGCGGGATCTAGATATATTTGTATCTAATGGCCGAAGGCGGTAACATCAATCGACCACCGCTTTTCGACGGCACGAATTATGCCTATTGGAAAGTTCGCATGAGAGCTTTTCTAATTGCGATCGATGAGCGGGTATGGCAAAAGATTGAATTCGGTTGGAAACATCCTACCGAAGTGGTCAATAATGCTACCGTCCCGAAACCACGAAACAAGTGGACGAAAGATGAGAACGAGTCATCTTCGTTTAACGGCAAGGGCATAAACGCTCTATTTAATGCCTTGTCGCAAACGGAGTTTACTCGCGTTTCGGCTTGTAACACCGCGAAGGAAATTTGGGATACTCTAAAAATTACATATGAGGTACAAGTCTAGTAAAAATTCAAAAGCTCCAGATGTTGACTAGTCAATTTGATTCTATTCGAATGGAGGAGCATGAATCGTTTACCGATTATTATACTAGACTTCAAGACATTATCAATACATGTGCTAATTTGGGAGAGAAGACCCCGGAATCTAAAATTGTTAGAAAAATTCTTCGAACTCTTCCGGAGCGGTTTAGGGCAAAGGTTGCCGCAATCGAAACCGTTAAGCATCCGGATGAGATGAAAGTCGAAGAGTTAGTAGGCGCTTTACAAACGTATGAGATGACTTTTCCTACTAATCAATCTTCTTCCAAGTCTTTTTCTAAAAGCACAGGAATTGCACTCAAATCAACAAAGAAAGAAGACGACGACACGGATTCCGACGGAGATATTTCGTTTGCGGATTTTGAACATCAATTGGCGCTCCTCACGAAGAAATTCCGACGGAACTTCCGAAAGAACAATGCTTCATCTTCGAAGCGAAAATCCTTTTCTAAACCTTCTTCTAATTCTAAATCTAAAGATAAAAATCTTACAAAGTCTTCGAAAGAAAAGAATGAATTTGAAGGGGAGATCCAATGCTATAAATGCAAAGGATATGGTCATATAGCTCCGGATTGTCCTTCAAAGAAATCTTATAAACAAAAGGCTTTGCAAGCGAAAACTTGGGATGACTCTTCTTCGAGTGAATCATCGCCAAGTGATGAAGAAAAAGATCATATTGCTTTAATTTCTAAGTCTTCTTTGCCTTCCTCTAATACTATTTGTTTATCCTCTATTGTTACTAATTCTAATGTTTCTCTTTCTTCGCATAAATTTTCGAGCGATAATGGTGAAAGCGAGGAGGAAGCAAACGACGAGGATATAGCGGAAGCATACAATCAACTTCTTGTTGAATCGCGAAAAATGGCGAAATTCAATAAGGAGTTGAGGAGTCGTTTGTTGGAGCTCGAAGAGGATAACAACAACATGAAAATCTTGAATGAAGATTTTGAGGCGGAACGGGAATCAATTCTAAACAATAATTCGAACCTCCAAAAGAAGTTAGATGAATCGGGATTAACGATCAAATCTTATATGGATAAGATTGAATTTTTGGAGCAACAATTTAAGAAAACTTATACATCCAATCAAGAATTAACAAAGCAACTTCATCAACTCAAGTCGGACATTCAACAATATTCTTCGGGGTCGAAGAAGTTGGATAGTATGCTTGGGTTAGGTCAAACAAACAAATTGGGCCTCGGATACGAACGAACCTATGTTGAGAAGGATCAAATGTCAACAACTAGAGTCTCAACAACTTTAAAGGAAAAGATGTGTCATAAGTGCGGAATCAAAGGACACATCAAGAAGAATTGTCCGAACAAAAATAAGAAGAATCAATCGGGATCATCTATTACTCGGCTTCCCCCTTGGAATCAAAAGAAAATTAATTTGAGAAAAGCAAACCGGTTTTCTAAGGAACAACGACTACCTCAACCGAATCAACAAGCAAACCGGATTTCTAATTCAAAACTTCAACGTCAATATCAACCGAAGATTCAAGCATTGAAACAACTAACGGTTGATCCAAAATCAAAGCAAATCAAACCTAACGTCGACAAGCAAAAGCAACCAAAAATCCGACAAGTTTGGATACGGAAAGGTGATATCTTTCTTTACTCCTCGTCTTAGTTTATTTTTCTTTTATATAATGCTTTGATTGGTGCATATTGCATATTTTTCTTTCATTGCATTACATGTTTAGACGATGTTTGTTTTTGAAAATCGTTTTTAAGGAAAGGTTTTTGGAGAGTTTTTATTTTGATTGAAGATCTTTTGAGAAAGGAGATGATTGAAAATCATTAAAGTAGAGAGATTAAAGGTTTTTCAAAGAGCCTTAACCGGTATTTACAAGTCAATTCGAATTAGATTAAATTCATATTAATTATCGAGTTTACTTCACTTTTTATTATTTTGACGATAATTTAATATGTGATTTCTTCTTACATACATTCATCAAAATTTTGAAATTAATTTTAATCTCTTGGTAATTAATTCATCTTGGTCGTGAATGCTGAATATAATTGATGGATATTTGTTAATCGACTAAAATTCATCAAAATTATTTTTAATTGTGAGATTGTCTAATTTAGGAAGAGTTTGATTATTAAAAAAAAAAAAAAAAGAAAAAAAAAAAGGAGAAACTCCTTAGTTTAAAAGATTTGGAAAGAGTTACATCCGAAAGGAGTGAGAAAACTACCACTACATGTAGGAAAGAGCTACCACCCCGGTCGTCCGGTACGTGTGTGAAGCTACCACATGAGAATTTATATGAAAAACCAAAAAGGTTGAAAAATATATATATAAATATTTTAGTATTTTCGGCGATACAAGGTGGTAGAATGAAAAAGATGCTCAAAGAGCCAACCCCGGTGTTTATTAGTTAAATCTCTATTTTGAACGGGTTGCGACAAATTGGTGTCAATTTTGCTAAATTTCTGAAAATTATTTTTCATCAATTTGCATCTTGATGACTTTAAATAATTTGATTTTTCTTAATATCAAATTTTGATGATTTTATGTCTTTTGAAATCATAGATTATTTTACTGTCATCTTAATAATTTTTGAAGTGAAGTCATTAATTTTATGAAATTAATTTGATTTTGGAGAATTTTTTTGAATGAAAAAAGTTGTTGTTTTCGAAATACTGTGCAACTGTACCGGTACAGATTCATCTTGTACCGGTACAAATCACTGTAGCAGCGGCTTATAACACCGGTTACGATGCATATTTCTCTCTCTCTACTCATTCAAACCGCGCTCTCTCTCTCTCTCTAAAAACTCCCAGAGCCCTTCTCCTACAGATCTACACGATTTCCCCATAGATAAACTGATTTTTAGCTCGAATCAAAGGTAAAAACCCGGTTTTGGTTTATTTTTCAGTTTATTCCGCGACACTTGTTTGATCTCTGTTTTTACTCATTTTTTATGCAATTTTTTGCTATAGATCACTGTCTTAGGATATTATCTTGCATCTAGAACACTTAGAACTAGTTTAAATTCGATATTCTTCGCAGATCTAAGTTCTAAGGTTCTTTTTCATTGGAATTTCAGGATTTTTGTTAAAATACAGATTTTGATAAAAAATTTTGCATGAATTAGGTTTGATATTGCATTATTATTTATTCTGAGATTATTGGTTAATTTTTCGCAATTTTTAGAGAATTTTTCAGATTTTGTGTTCATGCAAGGTTTATGTTGTGTAGGAAAATAGCGTTTTCACTTGTTCTCGTACTTTTGGTGCTTATGGCCACTGGAGGTGGTCGCGGTCGTGGTCGAGGCCGTCGGAGCGTCTCTAAAAGGACGCGTGCTGCTGAAGAGTCAGAATGCTCTGATCCTGACTATCAGCAGAGCTCTCCGGAGGTAGCTGAAGCATGTTTCCCGTCTTGACAAGGGAAAGGGCATTGCTGGAGAGTCATCACATGGAGGTGGTCCACGTGCTCAGGAGCGACGTGCAAAGAGGACAGCTGAGGTTCCTCCTGAGAGGGCTCGTGCCTATTCTGGTAGGACTTGTATAGCGGAGCAACATGACAACTTCAAGGAATTGACGGAGCAGGTTCCTGGGTTTGGGCGACTGATGTTGAGAGCACCTATTGAGCCTGTTGGACATGTAGCGGCTCGCTTTCCCTTCTGTGTGGAACTCATTCGGGGGTTCTACATGCGAGGTGTAGTTTTGGCGGAGGATGAGGAAATAGGGACTTACGTTTTTGAGACGTCAGTACGTGGACAGAGACTGACAGTCACACCTCACGATATTGGAGGGCTTCTTGGTATGGAGGTAGATACTTCTGGGCTTCATTACACTATAGGGACATTCCAGTCGTCGACACATTGGGAGACTATGGTTGAAGCAATCTACAAGCCGGGCGTTCGCACGAATCGGGCGATTGTGGAATCAAAGGACTTGCGCCCTGAGTATCACTTGCTTTCTTTGATTCTGTGCTACAACGTCCAGCCAACTATTGGAACCACGAGGCTTCGATGGGAGAGATTGGTATTATTATATTTTCTTGGTCACCCGGAGCAGAGTTATGGATTGAACATAAACATACCATTTCTGATCTGGCAAATGATGGTTCATGTTATTCAGTCTTCAGTACGGCGCAAGCTACTACCGTTTCCTTCGCTTATTACTCGGATTCTACGGGAAAATGGGGTAGACATTAGGTGCGAGAAATATGATTATGGACTTGGCTCGATTGATGCGGTCACTTGGGCAAAGTCTGTGAGTACTTTGAAGACATTTCAGCAGACGAAGGGAGCCCCACCGCATGCTGCATCGAGTACGGCTGCACCTTCTTCACCTCCACCTCCACCTCCACCTCCACGACGAGCAGAGCATGCAGTGCGTGCTGGATCTTCTAGCTCTGGAGGAGTAGTCACCCTCGAGTCACTTCATCGTGAAGTGAGCTCACTGAAGAAAGGATGTAAAAGGATTGAGCAAGGAATAAAGAGAATACTGGACAAGATGGGATGTACACACGATGACATCTTTCCTACTCCGACTGTTCGCTCTACATATCAGAGATCTGTATCGAGGCAGTCGTTTATTCCACCATCTGCTGGTGCTCCTGAGGCTGGAGGTTCTGGATCTCATGCAGGAGGGGATGATGACGACGACGAGGCTACTGAGTGATTTCTGCCTCGGGCTTTACTGCTTATCTTTACTTCTTATCTTAGGATTATGTCTAGTTTCTTTATGCTTTTTGCTTGATGTTTTTCTCTTTACTTAGTTTTCTTATGCATCTAGGTCTGTAACTATGATTTGACTACTCTATGTTTAGTTTGTTTTTCTTTCTATTTCTGTTTCTTTTTGGCAATTTTTGACAAAAAGGGGGAGAATGAAGTACAGGTACAGAGGGAGTTGATAGTATTTGATGCATACACAAAGGGAGAGACATGATGAGTTTAAGGAGGGAGAAGGAGAGAATATTTTTGAATAACGAGAAGTTGGAGAAAAGAACAAAGAGGGAGAAGAGGTATAAAAATATTTTTGCATATCACATACTTTGTTGAAGATTTGTTTTGCAGGAAATCAAGACTTCAAGACTCCTAGTTGCGTCGAAGTCATAGAGTCTGTTTTAGGAGTTTTGATGTATTTTTGGATTTCAAATTGTATTTGGACTACATGTGAGAAGTTTAATGTTTTGGTAATGACATTGAACTTCGTTTTTCTTTTAAGATGTAATTTTAGTGAGCTTTTGTGTTTGTCACGAAATTGCCAAAGGGGGAGATTGTTAAGGATTTTGTGTTGACAAGTTTCGTGAATTTAGACGGAGTCTTGAAGGATCGAAGCGGATCGAAGATCGTCGAAGATTCAAAGACTTCGAAAAAAGTGGAATGAACTCACAATGTGAATCACGACGTCCAAGTATGTTTTTAATTCATGTTATGGTGATTCATACTTAATTATAGGCATTAGAATCATAAATTATTGTTTAACGAATTAGAAATTATATTGAAACTTTGTAATTTTCGTAAATTGGAAAATTTACAAAGTGTACCTGACCTATACCTGAACCTGTACCGGTACAAGCATGGTTGCTATACCGGTATAACCATCAATCCCATTACCGGTAATGAGGCTTCGAAAAATAATCTTCCGTCATTGCATTACCGGTAACCAGTTCAAATTTGTACCGGTACAAATGGGTAAAAAATCTGAAATTTCTCTAATCCGAATCTGATTGATTCTAAAGTCTATAAATAAGATATTAGGGTTCTCTAACTCTGTGTAAATCATTAATATACATGTTTGAGAAACCCCAGAGGCTAGGAATTGATCTAAAATCTATTTTCTACAAAATAGCCTCTTCTAGGTCAAATCGAGATATCGTAATTTCATATCTATATGTCGATTTGATCTACGCTTCGCTTGGAGTTTTCTTCTTCGGTTTTCTACGATACTCCTAAGTGAAGGATCACCATATTCATGATACTCTCGTGAGGCGTTGTGGATTCGGCGCGTTTGAAGGCGGTTCGTGGATTCGGATCGTTGGCTCGTGAATTCGAGCGGCGTCGTGGATTCGACGTGTTCGAGGCTTCGTGGATTTGAAGTGCGTGCGTTCGTGGACTCGGACGTGAGGGCGTGGACAACCCGAAGGAGGATTGCGTGGAGATTCGAAGGAGAGTTAGAGAGGTTAAGTCCGTGGAGTCGGTAATCACCTTGTAATCTTTTCTCTTTTTGAATTGTTTATTCGCGTGTTGGTCCCGTGGTTTTTTTCTACTCCGAGTTTGGAGTTTTCCCACGTAAATCTCGGTGTTTTTTTATTTTCCGCATTTACTTTTAACGCATCGAGATTTGTAGTATTTTGGTCGGTACACCTATTCACCCCCCTCTAGGTGTCGGATAAAATCTAGATAGATCATTGGGGCTACCCCATAACTAACAATACCTCAAGAGCTAGCTTCAAATCCAATGAAGAAGAAGTAGAAGGTGAAGCTCCACTTCCTTTACTTCTTCTCCACCAATCCCTCTCCTCCTTTCCTCCAAAATCCACCCTTGTAGAGAGAGAGAGAGAGAGAGAGAGAGAGAGAGAGAGGAGAGCTTCTAGAGAGGGAGGGAGCTAATTAGATGTTAGGGTTGAGAAAATGAGAGAAAAGATCTCATTCCCCTCTCATATAACCTCTATTAGTGCAAAATTGCTAAAAACACCCTCAACAAAGCCTCCCTTTGAACAGCCCAAACTGGACATTTTCGGGCTACGGGGATCGGTCCCTGGACCTAGAGACTGATCTCCGAAGGTCTAGAAAAACAGCATTTCCAGACTTAGCCAAATTTTC
Source organism: Aechmea fasciata (assembly GCA_025177825.1). NCBI lineage: Eukaryota > Viridiplantae > Streptophyta > Magnoliopsida > Poales > Bromeliaceae > Aechmea > Aechmea fasciata. The sequence goes on along the minus strand of CM045937.1, from coordinate 2,495,489 downwards.
AGCTTTTTCACTTTCGGGGTCCGTTTTCGCTCGTTCTCGCTCGTTTGGCCTCCGATTCGTTTCAAATCGAACCGAGGCTCTCCAAACATATTTTCGAGCATGTTTTCATCATCTTTTCATCCGCGCTAATGCCGGATTTAGCTCGCGACCCAACATAGCCCTTCGAGTTCCGTTGTCGCGCATATGCGCACCAAAACGCCTGAATGCTCCCGAACTTCATCGAACTTCTTCGAAACCATTCAAATTGTTTTCCAACCAAATGTACACCGTAGTTTCATAGTTTTAGAAGTTTGGTACCTTATAGCCGGATTCATTTCTACCGGGATTAGCCGATTCCCATTCCGGAATAGAAACGGAATTGGAATGGGATTATGGCATGCTAAACGTCTAGAATCGGAATGGATCATTCCGATTCCGATTCCTGAGTTAATATTTAGCGAACCAAACACGCCCTAAGTTGGTATGCTCTAATACCAAGGAATTTTTTCTTGGTGTCGTTTCTCATCACGACGTAATGGCTACCAGCAGACACCCCCGATGATAATCCACATATCCTACTCGATTTCTTATCACATACTTTGTTACTCATGTGTCTACAATCCAATCAGAGAGAATGTGAGCAACAAAAGCATGCGAACATACATAAATAAGAGAGTCAGGATTGGGATTTACCATTTTCGGCTCAGTGCAATCACGAGAGAAGTGTCCCATATTTTCACAGTTATAGCATTTCACTTTATTTAAGTTTTTCTTTCCGCGCATGCCTTTGCGGTGATTATCAATTCCGCCCTCATTCTGCCTGCGGTTCCCAATCTTTCCATTTTTTTTTTTCTCTATTTCGATGCTTGCACTTACGCCACTTGCCTCTACGCTGTCCACCATGGGCAATTAGTACGGTTCGCCTCTCTGCGCTTCGCTTCCAACTCAAGATGTCGAGCTATATCGTTGAAGGTCTTAATACCCTCATTTTGAGTTAGCACAACCTTGACTTTATCCCAAGATGAATCTAGTAAGGACCTTATAACTGATTGAACCTACTGTTCATCAGTGAGCTCACAACTGGTTAATTACTTTATGTTCTCTTATCATAGGAGACATCATCCTTAAGTACTCTGCCATAGAATGCTTTGGGTCCAATATATATTGATTGAATTTGAGATTTAAGGCATGAAGTCTTGTGGTCAATGTGCTACCATATTTTACTTTAAGTTGCTCCCACATATTTTTAGGAGTCTCATAATTCTCAAATTCCTTAATCAAGTCATTGTGCATACAGCTCAACACCGTATAGCGTGCACTTTGATCTTTCTCAAGCCACTCATTATAGGCTTGCAAATCACGATGGTGCTGAGCCGTCATGCCTGCTTCAGACTAAACCATATTGTTGGTTAAATGGCTAAGTACTCCTTTCTCATTATGGAGACATTGAATTTTTCTGTGCCATATATCATAATTCATTCCATCAAGCCTATCTTAAGTCCTGCTTCCAACAAATTATATTTGATCCCTTAAGGGGTTGCAGGTGGGCCAGAGCGCGGGTTGGGCCCAAGTAGAGGGCAGCAAGCGGGTCACATGTAGGCCAGGCTATTGTGCTCGGCCCATAGCATGCTCATTCGGACCTACACTCGGTTGAGCTCCATAGGCCCAACATGCAGCCAGCCCAATATTAATTAACTGGGTGGGGCCCTCGTAATACTTGCATTGCGAGGCAGGCTCTTGCGTTAATGCGCGGCCTCCACCTCCTACAAGTCTAGCATGCGGGCCAGCATCGGGAACTGGAAGCTTCGTATGCAAAATGCAAACACATACGCAATCCTTCGTGCTTCAACCGACCGAGCATCATGCTATACGCTCGCAACCCAATGCGATGCCAATTTTTTTCTATTCTAATTTATTTATTTATACAAATTGGTGCAAATTTATTGTGTAAAAAAGAAGAAGACGAAGAAGAAGAAGAAGAAGAAGAAGAAGAAGAACAATTAAAGATCAATCCGTATTAAAAATAGATTATCGAGCGAAAACGATCGAGCACTTTAAGTCTCGCTCTTTGATGCCACTGTTGGAAAGCATTATTAATATCCAAAAAAAATGCAAAAATCACACAGATTTTTACATGCCTCTTTATAGCGTAATTTACGTTGCAATTATCAGAATCTGATCTCGTCTTTTTTTACGAACTTTTTGATTCACCAACTATTTTTCTCAATTTCTTACCGGCTACCAGAATCGATCGCACCTAAATTCTTAGGATTTCTGATGGTGCCCTTAAGCGAACCCAAAAAAAAAAAGAGAATTTTGTGGAGAGATTATATTAATTTTTCTTTGCGTTTTTCGTGTGTTGTATGTGGCCAATACATGAGCTTCGCGTTTTTCGTGTGTTGTATGTGGTCAATACCATTTACTTACCTTCTAAGTGTATGTTTTGAATAATCGATCTTTAGGCATACCTTTTGTGAGAGTATCAGCCATGTTATCCTTCGATCTCACATCAATCAAGGTGATAACTCCTTGTTCTCTCAGATAATTCAACAACGCATGTCTCAATCTCACATGTCTTCTCTTTGAATTAAAGAAAGCATTCTTGACAACTTGGACAGCTGCTTGATTATCACAGAACATGCTTAAAGAATTAATCTGTAGCCGAGTCAAAGGAATATCCAAAATCAGATTCTTTATCCATTCTGCTTCTTCGCCAGCAGAAGCTAGAGCAAAAAGTTCCGATTCCATAAACGACAAGGCAATACAAGTCTGTCTTTTGGATTTCCAAATAATAGCAGCTCCACCTAAAGTGAATACATATCCACCTGTGGACTTACTATTTCCAATTTCTGAGCACCATGAGGCATCAGAATATCCATCCACAGTTGGAGGATAACCAGAATAGCATAGAGCATAATCTTTCGTACCTTTAAGGTATCTCATCAGCCTACTTAGGGCATCCCAATGCTCTTTACTAGGATTACTAGTGAAACGACTCAGCATGCCAACTGTAAAGGCGATGTTGGGTCTAGTGCAACTCATAGCATACATGAGACTACCAATTAGTTTTGAATACTTTAATTGATCCACACTGGTCCCTTCATTAGGACTCAGTCTTTTATTATAATCATATGGTGTCTCACTCGGTTTACAATCACTGTATCCCTAGGTAGAAAGTAACTGCTCAATATAATGAGTCTGGCTAAGGGAGATGACTTGCCTTTCAAAACTTACTTTCATACCAAGAATGGTATTAACAATACCAAGATCTTTCATATCAAATTCTTTAGCTAAAGTAGCTTTTACGTCACTCACTACAGAATGATCGGAGCCAAGAATTAACATGTCATCAACATATAAGCAAATGATGACTGCCTTATTTGACATAGAACGATGGTAAAGGCATTTATCTGAATATCTAGACTGAAAGCCATAACTCTTTACCACTTTGTCAAATTTAAGAGGCCACATCTTAGGTGCTTATTTAAGACCGTACAAAGATTTATTCAATTTACAAACTTTGTCCTCAAGACCTTTTATGACATACCCTTCCGGTTGTTCCATGTAAATTTCTTCATTTAACTCTCCATTTAGGAAAGCTGTCTTTACATCCATTTGATGCACTACAAAGTGTTCAATAGATGCCAAAGCAAGAAGAATTCTTATAGTTGATAGATGACACACAGGTGAATAAACATCAAAATAGTCTATTCCACCCTGCTGTTTATAGCCTTTAGCTACTAAACGTGCTTTATACCTGGCTATTGATCCATCACTATTCAGTTTCTTTTTCAATACCCATTTACAGCCTATAGCCTTAGCCCCTTTTGGCAAATTGACTAGCTGCCAAGTGTGGTTCTGCAACAGAGAGCTCATCTCATCATCAATGGCTTCTGCCCACAGTAAGGATTCCCTAGATCTCATTGCTTCTTGATAAGAAAATGGATCATCCTCTAGATGGTAAGTAACAAAGTTCTCACCAAAATTTTTGGGAACTCTCTCTCTTGTAGATACTCTAACTGGAGCTGATTCAACAGCCAGTTGTGTGGGATTAGTGTCAGAAGGGCCTACTTCAGATTCTACAGGAGATTCCGAAATCATATCTGTAGATCCAGAAACATTCAAGCCATGATCTCTGAGAAACTTATTCTCAAAGAATTCTGCATCTCTAGATTCTATCACTGTGTTAGTGGATAGATCTAAAAACCTATCTGCAGCACTATCTTATGCACTACCTAGATATACACAGGTAACGGTTCTAGGTCCCACCTTAGGCCTCTTTGGATCTTGTATTCTTACATAAGCAATACAGCCCCAGGTCTTAAGAATATCATATCTACAAAAACGTTTATGCCATATCTCATAAGGTGTCATAGACAACTTAAAGTGTGGCAACCCATTTAGGATGTGATTAGCAGTTAGAACTGCTTCTACCCAATAGGAGGAAGGCATGCCAGCTGTAAGCAACATAGAATTTAACATTTCAGTTAACGTTCTATTCTTACGCTCAGCAACACCATTTGATTGGGGTGAGTAAGGAGCAGTGGTTTCAAGTATTATGCCCTCTGAAGCACAAAATTTCTTGAACCCTGTTATTGTATATTCTCCTCCTCTATCACTCCTAAATCTCTTAATTTTCATGTTGAGTTGATTTTCTACTCTAGATTTGAAAATCTTAAACTTTTCAAAAGCCCCATCTTACGATTTCAACAAATAGACATGACAATATCTAGAAAAATCGTCTATGAATGTTATCAGATACTTCCGACCACCTCTAGTGACATAATTTCTAAAATCACAAAGGTCAGAATGTATTAGCTCAAGAAGTTGTGTGCTTTTAGAAACCGACTTAAAAGGTTTTCTAGTGATCTTAGCTTGTGCACACACTTCACATTTGTCAAATCGAATAGAAGTATCCAATGGAATGTTGTAAGTTTTAGCTAGATGTTGCATTTTCCTGTAGTTCACATGTCCAAGTCTATTATGCAATAACTTTGGATCAATAAGAGTAGAACTCACATGGTTTTTGCTATCAGTATCTAAACTCAACCTATACATACCATTAACCATGAATGCACAACCGAAATAACATGAGTTAACAGATAAAGTTACTCTACCATTCATAGTTGAAAAGGACATACCGGCTTTATCAAGTAAGCTTATAGATATCAAATTCTTTTTAAGTAAATGTACTACTCTAACATGTTTCAGAGTTAGTAATTTACCTGAAGAAAGCACCAAATTTGCAGTTCCAGTATGAGTTACTTCTGCCTCACAACCATTGCAATTTTCCACGGTGTCTTTTACTTCTTTAATCTCTGTGAGTAGGTTCTTTGTGAGTTACGGGGAAGCCCCAAGGATCTATCTAGATCGTATCTAATCACCTAGAGGGGGGTGAATAGGTGTAAAGGCCAAAAACCAAAAATCTCGATGGTTTAAAAAGTAAATGCGGAAAATAAAAAGCACACCGAGATTTACGTGGGAAAACTCCAAACTCGGAGTAAAAAACCCACGGGACCAACACGCGAATAACAATCCACTAAGAGAAAAGATTACAAGGTGATTACCGACTCCACGGACTTAACCTCTCTTAACCTCCTATGAATCTCCGCGCAAACCTCCGGGTTGTCCACGCCCTCACGTCCGAGTGCACGAACGCCACGTCCCGAATCCACGAAACGCCACCACTTCGAATCCACGAAGCTTCTATCACGCCGAATCCACGACGCCACTCGAATCCACGAGCCAACGATCCGAATCCACGAATCGCCTTCAAACGCGCCGAATCCACGACGCCTCACGCCGAATCCACGACGCCGTTCATGAGAAGCATCATGAGTATGGTGATCCTTCGCTTAGGAGTATCGTAGAAAACCGAAGAAGAAAACTCCAAGCGAATTGTAGATCAAATCGACATATAGATAAGGAATTACGATATCTCGATTTGACCTAAAAGAGGCTAATATGTAGAAAATAGGTTTTAGATGAATTCCTAGCCTCTAGGGTTTCTCAAATAAGTATTTTCATGAAGCACACAGAGTTAGAGAACCCTAAGAACCTATTTATAGACTTTAGAATCAATTAGATTCGGATTAGAGAAAAATCAGGATTTTTACCTATCTGTACAGACAGAAAGAATCGTTACACGGCTCCACAAGGACGGAAGATTATTTTTCAAGGGCCATTACCAGAATGGGAAAAGTTGTCAGACGGTATAGCCACTTTTGTTGTACCGGTACAAGTTCCGGTACAGGACAGGTATACTTTGTAAATTTTTCAATTCTCGAAATTTACAAAGTTCCAATATAATTTCTAATCCGATAAACAATAATTTATGATTCTAATGCCTATAACTAAGTATGAATCACCATATTTATGAATTAAAAACTTACCTGGACGTCGTGATTCAACTTGTCTCTTTTCTTCGAAGTCTAAGATTCTTCAACCATCTTCGATCCGCTCCGATCCTTCAAGACTCCGACACAATTCACGAAACTTGCCAACACAAAATCCTTAACAATCTCCCCCTTTGGCAATTTCGTGACAAAACACAAAAATTAACTAAAATTACATCATAAAAGAAAAACAAAGTTCAATGTCATCACCAAAACATCAAACTTCTCGCATGTAGTCCAAATACAATTTGAAACACAAAAACACATCAAAAACTCCTAAAACAAACTCTATGACTTAGACGCAACTAGGAGTCTTGAAGTCTTGATTTCCTGCAAAACAAATTTTTAACAAATTTTCAAAGTTAATTTTATACCTCTTCTCTCCCTTTGTTCTTTTCTCCAATTCCTTTTCAAAAATATTATCTCTCCTTCTCCCTCAATCTCATCACGTCTCCCCCTTCGTATGTCTCCCCCTTCGTGTATGCATCAAATACCAAATATCCTCTCCTTTTGTACTTGTTCTCCATTCTCCCCCTTTTTGTCAAAAATTGCCAAAAGAAAACACAAATAGAGAGAAAAACTAACTAAACAGAGAGTAAGTATTTCATATTTTCATACCTAGATGCATAAAGAAAACATAGCCCTAGGAGTGAAAAGATAAAACATATATAATGAAGCTCAAAAAGGTAAAATCACTCCGTGTCCTCCTCTTCAAAAATTTTGCCTTGTTTTCTCAAAAATCCTTCAAAATTAGATTAATTTCATAAAAATTAAAAGTTGTACTCCAAAAATTATTATGATGAAGATAAAATATTAAGTGATTTCAAAAGACATCAAAACATTAAAATTTGATATTAAAAATAATCTAATGTTTTAAAATCATCAAGATGCAAATTGATGAAAAATAATTTTTAGAAATTTAGCAAAATTGACACCAATTTGTCGCAACCCGTTCAAAATAGAGATTTTGCTAATAAACACCGGGGGTGGCTCTTTGAGCATCTTTTTCAAACTATCACCTTATATCGCCGAAAATTTCTAACATATTTATTTTTTTTCAACCTTTTAGGTTAATCTCAAATTTCTCATGTGGTAGCTTCACACACTTGCCGGACGACCGGGGTGGTAGCTCTTTCCTACACGTGGTGGTACACTACAAAAAAAAGTTAATATAAGGACGCTTTTTAGACGACGCTCAGGGGAAGCGTCTCCAAGCGTTTTTATAATATAGAAAATACCGACGCTTCAAAAAGCGTCGTTATATGATATCAAATAATTTATTAAATGATGATAAATTTTACTATTATTTTTAATTTTTCGACGCTTTAAAGCGTCAGGATTTTAAAAATCCGGACACTTTAAAGCGTATATCCTGACGCTTTAAAGCGTCAGAATGTATTTTACCGACGCTTGGTACAAGCGTCAATATATACGTGGCGACTCTTCATTTGCCGACGCTTTGACCGACGCTTTCAAAAGTGACGTTGGATTAAATTGGGACGCTTTTAAGCATCATTTAATATATAAAAAAGCGTCCTTAAATCTAACATTTTTTGTAGTGGTAGTTTTCACACTCCTTTTAGATGTAACTCTTTCCACATTTTTTTAAACATAGGAGTTTTTTCCTTTTTTTTTTAAATAAAATAAACTCCTCCTCAATTAGACAATCTCACAATTGAAAATAATTTTGACGAATCTTAGTCAATTAGAAAATATCCATCAACTATATTCAACATTCACTACCAAGATGGATTAAATACAAAGTGATTAAAATTAATTTCAAAATTTTGATGAAGGTATGTAAAAAGAAATCACATAATAAATTATCGTCAAAATAATGAAAGGTGAAGTAAAATCAATAATTAATATGAATTTAATTCAATTTGAATTGACTTTAAATACCGGTTAACTCTCTTTGAAAAAACCTTTAATCTCTCTACTTTAAAGATTTTCGATTATCTCACTTCTCAATAAAAAAAACTCCCCAATACCTTTCCTCAACAGGATTTTGAAAAAAAAATTTTAAAAAAATAAATCCTCCTCTTAACATGTAATGCAATGATAAATAAAAATATGCAATATGCACCAATCAAAGCATTATAAAAAAAAAAAAAAAAAATAGACTAAGACGAAAAACAAGGAAAGATATCACCTTTCCGAATCCAAACTTGTCGGATCTTCGGTTGCTTTGACTTGTCGACGTGAGGCTTGACTTGTTTTGATTTCGATCAACCGTTGGTTGTTTCGATACTTGAAGCTTCTGCTGATATTGTCGTTGATGCTTTGAAACCCAAACCGGTTGAAGTACTCGACCCAATTTATTTTCTTTTTGATTCCGAGGGGGAAGTCGAGTAGTGAATACCAATTTAGATTTCGATGTTGCCGATCGATTATCCGATGTCTTGTTCGGGCAACACTTTTTGATGTGTCCCTTGACGCCGCATCGATGACACACCTTCTCTTTAAATGTAGTTGAGACTTTCAAAGTTGATGTAGATGCCTTCTCAACATATGTCCTTTCGTATCCGAGGCCCAACTTGTTCGTTTGACCTAACCCAAGCATGTTATCCAATTTTTTCGAAGCCGAGGAAAATTGTTGAAAATCCGATTTGAGTTGATGAACTTGCTTGGTTAACACTTGATTGGATGTGTAGGTTTTCTTAAATTGTTGCTCCAAAAATCCAATCTTATCCCTATAAGATTTCATTGTTAATTCCGATTCTTCTAGCTTCTTTTGGAGGACCGAATTGATATTCAAAGTTGATTCCCGTTCCTCCTCAAGAGTTTCATTCATGATCCTCATATTGTTGTTATCTTCTTCAATCTCCAACAAACGACTTTCCAACTTCTTATTGAATTTAGCCATCTTTTTCGATTCGATAAGAAGTTGGTTGTATGCTTCGGCTATATCCTCGTCGTTCGATTCCTCCTCACTTTCGCCATTCTCGCTCGAAGACCCATGCGAAGAGAGAGAAAGATTTGAGTTAGAAACAATAGATGATAAACAAGCAACATTAGAAGAAAAAGGAAATGTAGAATTAGCGATTAAAGCCGTATGATCCTTTTCTTCATCACTTGATGATGATCCGTTTGAAGAAGAGTCATCCCAAGTTTTCGTTTTAGCTTGCAAAGCCTTCGGTTTATACGTCTTCTTCAAAGGACAATCCGTTGCGATATGGCCGTAGCCTCTACACTTGAAGCATTGGATTTCCCCTTCGAATTCATCTTTTTCATTCGAAGACTTTGCAAGTTTTTTATCTTTCAATTTAGAATTAGAAGAAGGTTTAGAAAAGAATTTTCGCTTCGAAGATGAAGCATCGTTCTTCTTTCGGAAATTCCGGCGAAACATCTTCGTGAGGAGCGCCAATTGTTGTTCAAAATCCGCAAGCGTAATATTTTCGTCGGAATCCGTGTCGTCGTCTTCTTCCTTTGTTGATTTGAGTGCCATCCCCGTGCTTTTAGAAAAAGACTTGGAAGAAGATTGATTAGTAGGAAAAGTCATCTCATACGTTTGTAAAGCGCCTACTAATTCTTCGACTTTCATCTCGTCCGGATGCTTAACTGTTTCGATCGCGGCAACCTTTGCCCGAAAACATTCCGGAAGAGTTCGAAGAATTTTTCTAACAACTTTTGACTCGGTGATTTTCTCTCCCAAGTTAGCGCATGTATTTACTACGTCTTGTAGACGTGTATAGTACTCGGTAAAGGTCTCGTTTTCATCCATGAAAATCGAATCAAATTTGCTTGTAAGCATTTGTAATTTTTGGACATTTACTAAGCTTGTTCCTTCATGCGTAACTTGTAGAGTATCCCAAATCTCTTTCGCGGTTTCACAAGCCGAAACGCGAGTAAACTCCGTTTGAGACAAGGCATTAAATAAAGCGTTTATGCCCTTGTCGTTAAACGAAGATGCCTCGTTTTCATCTTTCGTCCACTTGTCTCGTGGTTTAGGCTTCTCAACATTATCGACCTTTTCGGTTGGAGGTTTCCATCCGAACTCAATTGATTTCCACACCCGCTCTTCGATAGCAATTAAAAAAGCTCTCATGCGAACTTTCCAATAGGCATAATTCGTGCCGTCGAAAAGCGGAGGTCGATTAATGTTACCGCCTTCGGCCATTAGATATCAATATATCTAAATCCCTCTCTGATACCAATTGTGAGTTACGGGGAAGCCCCAAGGATCTATCTAGATCGTATCTAATCACCTAGAGGGGGGTGAATAGGTGTAAAGGCCAAAAACCACAAATCTCAATGCTTTAAAAAGTAAATGCGGAAAATAAAAAGCACACCGAGATTTACGTGGGAAAACTCCAAATTCGGAGTAAAAAACCCACGGGACCAACACGCGAATAACAATCCACTAAGAGAAAAGATTACAAGGTGATTACCGACTCCACGGACTTAACCTCTCTTAACCTTCTATGAATCTCCGCTCAATCCTCCGGGTTGTCCACGCCCTCACGTCCGAGTCCACGAACGCCACGTCCCGAATCCACGAAACGCCACCACTTCGAATCCACGAAGCTTCTATCACGCCGAATCCACGACGCCACTCGAATCCACGAGCCAACGATCCGAATCCACGAATCGCCTTCAAACGCGCCGAATCCACGACGCCTCACGCCGAATCCACGACGCCGTTCATGAGAAGCATCATGAGTATGGTGATCCTTCGCTTAGGAGTATCGTAGAAAACCGAAGAAGAAAACTCCAAGCGAATTGTAGATCAAATCGACATATAGATAAGGAATTACGATATCTCGATTTGACCTAAAAGAGGCTAATATGTAGAAAATAGGTTTTAGATGAATTCCTAGCCTCTAGGGTTTCTCAAATAAGTATTTTCATGAAGCACACAGAGTTAGAGAACCCTAAGAACCTATTTATAGACTTTAGAATCAATTAGATTCGGATTAGAGAAAAATCGTATTTTTACATATCCGTACTGCAGAATGAATCTACCGGCTCCACAAGGACGAAGATTATTTTTCGAAGGGCCATTACCGGTAATGGGAAAAGTTGCTGTACCGGTATAGCCACTTTTGTTGTACCGGTACAGGTTCCGGTACAGGACAGGTATACTTTGTAAATTTTCCAATTCTCGAAATTTACAAAGTTCCAATATAATTTCTAATCCGATAAACAATGATTTATGATTCTAATGCCTATAACTAAGTATGAATCACCATATTTATGAATTAAAAACTTACCTGGATGTCGTGATTCAACTTGTCTCTTTTCTTCGAAGTCTAAGATTCTTCAACCATCTTCGATCCGCTCCGATCCTTCAAGACTCCGACATAATTCACGAAACTTGCCAACACAAAATCCTTAACATTCTTGTCATTTGCAGCATGACAAGTAGCGCCGCTATCCAACCACCACTCAGAAGAAATACTAGCCTTTCCAGTTTTCATCATTCCAATAAAGGCTTGAGGCTCAGTTTCATTAATTAGCATATTAGCTTCACTTTGTGGTGTGTTATTCTTTGGCTTCTTTGGTAGTCTACACTTTGCTGCCCAGTGACCCCACTTTCCACAGTTATGGCACTTCCCTTTCTTCTTATTTTTGGAGATAGTCTTTTTGGCCTCTAACTGTAAAGAAGATTCACCTTTTGATGACCTGGATGTTTTTTGAGATTTATTGAAGTGTGAAAGTAAGTTGGCAACTGACTTTTGTTGTCCTACTTGTTCTAAACTCTTTCTCGTACTGTTTTAATCCTCAATGTGAATATATCTCTTTAATTCATCCAGTCCCATCTGTTCTTTCAGTCTGTGCATTTCAGTCTTGAAAGAATTCCATTCAGCAGGTAGCTTACTCAATACAAGACCGACAAAGAGATTATCAGACATGTCAGATTTATCATCTTTCAACTTGTTTCTCATGTTCTTAAGTTCAATTAATTGAGAGGTGATGCTAGAATTCATATTGAACTTAAAGTCAAAGAATTTCTCCGCTAGAAGAGTTTTAGAAAGCCCCTCTTGTTTTTGGAACTGAGTGTTTAAGTGATCCCATATCTCTTTCGCTGTCTTATACTCACTATAAGTCATAGCTAGACGAGCATTTAGAGAGTTCAACAAGTAATCTCTACAAAAATCTTCATCCTTGTTCCATTGATATTCATCAACATCTTCAATGGTAGATGCAAAATCACTCAAAACAGTATAGAATATTTCACGTTCTTTCATGCCAAATTGAACATGTAATTTCCAACCATGAAATTCAGTAACATCAAATGATTGCAATTTTATAATATCAAAAGAACTACGCTTTGCCATTTAATCAAAGCAAAGTGTTAGAAAGAGTGCACCTTATAGTCCGTAGAGTGCACAAAGTCAAACAAAGCCCCTGATCTCGTCGCCGAAAACTGCTGAAATCTTCTGATTGCCGTAACTCCGCCGTTCGACCTCCGTTTGAGCCGAGTAACCACTCAAAACGTTCGTATCGACGAGTAGATCAAAACCCAAGTGGTTTCATCCTCAGAAATTGGCTATATTTTTCTGGAATTTTAAATCAAAAATTTCGGCTGCTGACTTTCAAACTCAGATCCCGGCCAATCCGACCGTCGAAATCGAAAATAAATTATGCCGGTGAGTTCGTCTTGACGAGATCTTCAAATCGACACCTTACTCGCTCAAATCCGACATAGGATGATAATACTTCAAGATTGTTGGAGGTTAGAGGGTAGGGTGTTTTTAGGGGCTTGAAGTATTACACCAAGAGACGTCAAGTTTGGAACGCTCAACAGTGTTACCTCCAGCGTAGGGAAACCCTAGAATAAATAAATAAGCTATTGGGCTCCAGTTAATATGGGCCTTAATACGCTTTTACCTATTGGGCTTGTATGTGAACATAATATTTGGATTATATTATAATGGTATATCCAATAACATTATATCCAATAATAATATATCCAACAGTGTATTTATAGGTTAATTTTAATCATATTCTAACTAAATCTCATAAAAATAGAGATTTAAACAGATTATGATCTATCTTTTAAATTTATTCATTATCCATGTGGATTAAAAATATTTTAGATAAATTCCAATATTTATTTCTTCTTTCATATGGATTAGAAACATTTTAGATAAGTCCTAATATGAACGAATTCTAACATGACAAAACCTAACAACTTTCTTAAGAAGCAGTTAAAAATATTGAAGAAAAAATATAAACTGAATTTTTATGATAAGCTCACTAAAAACTTCTATCAAATTATTTTTAATTATTTATATGTTATTTTTAAGTCATAATCAGCTTCTAACCAATATTTTTTAATAATTTTTATATAAAATTATAGGTTTATTACTTACTGTGCGTAGGGATTGGAAGAATATGATAGTAGAGTGGTGATTTTGAAAATAAAATAGCACAGTATATAAAGTGAAAAAAAAAAAATTGTAACAGGATGTCTGCTTGCCCGAAGGTGACTGAAATGAAAAAAATTATTTTTATAAAATCAATTTTTATAAAAGTAACTTTCCAGTTTAATCATTTAACAGGCCATAAATAAAAAATAGAAAAACATATAGTTTTGATTATGCATAAAGAAGTAAAAATATAAACAAACGACAGAGTTGAATTCAAAAATAAATTTTAAACCTCAAGATTTAAAGTTTAAGTATACTATTAATTAATTAATATTATTAAGCCTCCATCTAATGATGATATATATAGGTATAGATTAGTCGCTTTCCAATCCAAATTAAAAGGTTTAAGATGGGATTTTCATTTCAGTTATACACAGTTAATGTACGGAGTACTTCTCTACTCATACTTAGCAATTGTTATTACGAGAATCATTGATTTCCAAAAGAGAAGCTCAAAAAAGAAAAGATCCCAAGTCAACAAAGGAAACCTCCGAATCTATGTTTTCCCAAATTTAACTCGCCCGTGTAGAAAAAGGTGGCTTATTACATACATCATTATTAATTAGGGCGCTTTTTTTCTTTTTTCCAAACTAACCCTTAGCCTCCGTTTGGTTGGGGGTTAAGGAGTGGAATAACCCCTTAACCTTCATACTATCCCCAAACATTCTAAAAAATAAGTGAGGTTAGCTAACCCCACCTCAAATGGGTTATCCCGACTTAGTTAACCCTATCTAATTCCACAAAACCCCAATCAAATACTATTTTTTATTCATAATAACTCACTATCTTTCTTATCCCACTTACTCCAACCAAACATTATTTTTCACTATTCCGGACTAACTACAACTCCCAACCAAACACAAAAATACTCTAAGGTAGCGTTTGGTTCGGGGAAAAGTAAAAACTAGCTGTTACAGGGATAGGTACAAGTATGAGGATAAGAGTAATTTTGTGTTTGGATGAAATTAGGGATAAGAATAGGGATAAAGGGATATAAGGAAAAAAGTGTTTAGATGGTATTTGGGGATAAGAGGATAGTGAGGTGGTGAAATGTGAAAATTACTAAACTACCCCTTGGGGATAAGAGGATAGTGAGGTATTTGGGGATAAGAGGATAGTGTTTGAATTGGGGACAACAGTTCCCAAAAAAAAAAAAATTGTTTGGGGATAAGATTGGGGATAGCAGGATATCCCCCTTGCTAACCCCACCATAATCCTGAACTTAACACTATCCCTGGAATAACTAGTTTTTCCTTAACCCCGAACCAAACGGTAGCTTAAAGAATTTATAATTTGCCGAGTAATTCTATCAAAATTTTATTTGACCAATTTTTGAAAAAGAGTGAATCATTTACCGTACTTAATAAAATTTTAAAAACGATGAATTATTTACTGTCTTTTTCTTAAGAAAGAACATAGTAAATAATTTAGCATTTTTTTTTTCAATGTAATTCTAATGACATTATAAAAATTTCAACAAAACACATATAATCTTAACAAAAATTTTTTTAATAATTTATTCATATAATCCTAACAATCAAAAAATAATAATAAAAAAAAAATTCACATATAATCTTAACAACTCATAAAAGTCCTCACAACCAGTAAAAAAAAAAAAAAAATCTATAGATAACGGCAGTAATTTGAAAAGGTGAATTGTCACGCCCCGGGGTCCTTTTCGATAGAAACACAGCGGATTTTTCTTTTTTTTTTTAAACCTGGCCCCCGTGACGTACAGACCCGCCACAAATACAAAGTTCCTCTGTTCCCTCAAACAGAGTCTCCTTTGTATTTGTACGGCGTACCAACTCATACAACAGGATCTCAACCACAAATACATTCACCAATCAACAACCATATCATGCCGTGCATTTCCATACAGCTAGCAATCCTTAAAATGATGCATGCATCTAAACACTCCTTAGGCGCTGGATGATGCAATGCACAATACAACAAACAACCTATTTAAAAGTGCTCCCCACCCGGAAGCTTTGTTTTTAAACTCTATTCATTCAATCAAGAAAACCACTCGAAATTCTTTTGAAAACTGTTTCCTACACGGAAACTCTATTTTGAAAGCCAACTACCTCGAGGGGTAGAAACCACGATTCGGAAAACCATGAATACAATCCAAGAGCCAAAGTATGCATATCACAAAACTGTAGATCCAAAAATCAAAACCATGTATTCATAAACTCCAATCACATGCAAAGGAAAACCAAACCATTCAGCTCACAATATTCAGACAAACAAGTAAGATCATCTAACTGAACCATTAATTATTAGAAACTAGAAAGTGCAGGAAATAAAATATAACCAGGGTAACGACGCTATGGCAGGCTAGCTAGGTCGTCCTCTCGTTGCGCCCAAACACTATCTCCTTACCCGCAGTACCTGAAAATAGTGGGGGAGGTGAGAACATGTAAACATGTCTCCCTCCCAGTGGGTACCGCAAGCCACGAAGGCAAGCCGTAATCACCGGAGATCAAAGGAGATAGATAAACAATATATAAGCTGTGATATGAAATAGAACTACAGTAGCTACGACAGATAATAAGAAGCAATAAATAAACCTGCTACTGTATAGATAACAATGCTAATAATGCCTCAAAGTAAAGAACCAGAAACTGTACCCAATCTGTGCCTGCTATATTGGTCCGCAGACCTCAAGCGCTGCCTGTCACTAACCTGCACCGACCTGATCCATCCGCCCCAAAGGACGACCCATCCGGATAAGTACACCTCCGATCGGTGGCCAAACCGATCCGGTGTCGTGAATACCCCCAAGTGCTGTGACTAAGTCATGCCGGTATGCTCAAAGAAACCCGCTAAAGCCGGTGCCTCAGGCCGAACAATGGCGTACATCGCCGAACTGTGAAACTGCTAGGGCGTACAACGCCGAACCTCGATCAACTAGATCGAAACACATGACGAGAGTCAATGTGTTGCCTAGACCCAAAGTCCATAGAGATACTGAAGCACAAATGCCAACCTGCTCTACATGTCTATCAATAACCAATACTATGCAATCAACGGAATACGATAATCAAACGATAAATAAGCAATGACATGTAGAGACTAAAATGTTGGAATAGAAAAACAGGAGAAGGAGGCGAAACGCTCTCACCGACTACCAACTCGAAGCACCCACCTGTCAAAGTCGAGACGGAACACTGGGTACGCCCAAGTCGACCGAACCTACGAAGATCCAACGGGTCAGTAACCAACCCACAACTCAAAACACAAGACTCACAAACTCCCACACAAGTCCCCTGATCGGTTTCCCAAAACCGATCACCGTAACTCACCGGGAGTCCCGAAAACCACACCGGGACGCCGTCGGGACCCACTAAGTGTCCCGAAACTCACCGACTCGTGCCACGAGTCACCCGCTGCCCCAAAACACTCCTATTGGGACGTTTTGGCAGCAACACAAGGTAACCAACTACGTCGGAAGAAGTCCGACACGAAACCCGCATTCTTTCGGCAAGTTTTGCCGAAAAACGCGCCGAAACCGACTTCTCGATTTCCGCAAAAGCTACCGAACCATGGACAATCAGTCCAGAGGTCAAACACACTCAAAACATGCTGCCCACAATAGCCACACGATGCATAAATGCACAAAAGTCCCTCTAATTACATAAAATACCATCATTTTATGTAATTAGAGCGATCAAGTCGCTCGTACACGCAAACCGAGAATTTCCGAGTCTCGCGAGAACATACTACTAGGTCTCGGTGTGCAGGCCGTGCTCACCTTTCGAGCACCGCCGTCCACTTTGGAGAGCGCAGAGCAACCCAAAATTCTCGCGAACACCGCGTTCGAGGAAAAACGCGCCGAATGTAACTAACCGGACACTGTTGATCCAAACTGAGATGATCACGGTGATCGGCACTGACTCACGATCACCGTGCTCACCTCCGGAGGCATCAGGACAGCCTCGGATCGCCGAAAAAATGCGCGCGAACCGGAAACAGCAGCCAAACAGGCTCAATCGGGTCGACAATGCCGCAACGGCGGAACGAAACCTCCCCGACAAAAACTAAGGTGAGCACGATGATCAGCGATGACTCACGATCATCGTGCTCCCTTCCGTGGAGATCACAGGGCCTCGGAACACAAGGTGGCCAGGGATAGCCCTATTTCGGGCTTGGCGGAGCAAGGTTGCTCCGGCCGGCTCGCGGCACGGCGAGGTGCGCGGCGGCCGGGGAATGGGTGCGGGGAGGTGAGGAGTGTGATGCTCACCTCGGAAGATGGTGGGTGCGGTGGCGGCGGCGGCGGATCAGCGAAGACCGCACGAAGGAGCTCGGGCTCCGGGGGCTAGGCGCGGCCACGGCGGCGGTCGGGGAGCTCCGGGGACGGCGGCGTCGGCACGCGGGGGTCGCCGGGGCTCCGAGGAAGGCGGCGCGGCCGATGGGGAGCGGCGGCGACGCGGCTGGGGTGGTGCGCCGGACCTCGGCCGGACTTGGGTGCAGGCGGCTGCGAAACGGCGGCGGGTGCGGCGGCGCTCACGGCGGGTTGGGCGGCGGCGGCCGACGGTCGAAGTCGTAGAAGGAGGAGGGAGCGGCGGCTGCGCGCAGGGAGGCCCCTAGCCCACCTCGACACAGGCTCGGCCAAGCAAGCGACAAGGAAACGGCAGCGCGGCAAGGAGCGGCGGCGGCCACGGCGGCGCTCAGGGCGGCTCCGGGCGGTGGTGGCCGGCCGGGGGAACGTAGCTAGGGCAGGGGGAAGCCAAGGGAGGCGGCTGGGGGAAAAGATAGGGCTAGGGTTAGAGTTAGGGTTTCTAATGGAGCAAACCCTAGAGCGCAAGTATAAAGAACAAGTGAAAATTGCAAATAAGTCCCTCCAAACTCAGAGTTTTAATCTGAGACTCTCACAGCATGGGTAAAATGCACGAATACCCCTCCACGGAAGATCTCAAGCGAAACGGTACATAAAATGTCGCAACTTTTGCGAAATTACAGAATTGCCCTTAACAACCTCTCCTCGATCAACGCGCAATCTCCGTAGATCCGTCCGTCAGATTTGCGAACGGATCGCGCCAGTGCGATCGGCAAGACAACGGAGAAAACAAAGCTACGATTTTGGTTCGCCTCGATCGATTACGGATTACGACGAAATACGCTTTCTCTCGAAGGGCCAAAATGACGCATAATACATATAAAACATGTATTTTCGATTTTCTCAAAATCCGTGCGTCAAACCCAAAATCCGTCGGTGCCACTAGTCCCGGAATAGGCGAAACGTTCGAAACGAGCTATTGGACTGCTATGAACAGAGTCCGATACGAGCCAGAAGTCAACTTCGCACCGTGACTTCTCCGGAAAAACCGAGTTACTATTCACTTAAGTTAAACTTGGAAATCGCGTAGAATCTCCGTTTTAACTCGATTTCGTCCGAAACTTGACGAGTGCTTTTGTAATTAAATTACACACAAAAACATCGTCAACCGAGAGTTTATCTACACTGCAAAAATCTCAGTCCTTACATGAATAGTGCACCGCTTTTTAAAGAAAACAAATCATTCACTATTTCTTTAATTTTTATCCAACATAATACTGAGTTGGCAAAAAAATGAATTAGTTAATCAAATAAAATTTTGAAAAAGTTATTTATCCTAATAAAAATTATTATAGAATTTTTTTAAAACAAAATGTAGAGCAAAAAAAAAAAAATAGAGCGAAAGTCAACATAAGGCACCTCAAACTATGTTTCCCAATTTTGACTCACCCAAGTGGAAAAAGATGGTTTATTAGGTCACAGCTTTTTCTTTTTTGTACGTGTTTTTGTGCATGACACAAAGTTTCTGTACGGGGTAGCCGGGTAGGTGAAAATATATAGAGACCCCCTAAATTGTTTATACTTTGAAATTGGCCACATAACTTTTATTTTTTTCTGTAAAAATATTTATTTGATTAACTATTTTAAACTAAACATCCAACCTTTCAAAATTATAATTTACTATTGAATCTTTCATTTTATTTGATTTGAGTCAGTAAACGGCACTTTGACTTTAAAATTTAAGCTAATTAATTATTTTAATAAATTTATAATTATAAAATTATATAAAATATGCTAACTAAATCTATAAAAATAAATATTGCATTTAAATTTTGAAGTCAAATTGCCGTTGATTAACTTGAATAAAATAAATTGAAGTATTCTGTATAGTAAAATTAACATTTTGAAAGTTCGAACAACCAATTCAAAATGGTATATATATCTATTAACTATATATTAATCCCCAATAATCTATGCTGATGTGGCACAATTACCTATTTTTGGATTTTTTTTCTTATTATTTTTATGGAAAGTCTGTCTAAATTCTCCCATCTCTATTAACTATATATTAATAATCTATGCTGATGTGGCACAATTACCTATTTTTAAATTTTTTTCTGATTTTTTTTTTATGGAAAGTCTGTCTAAATTCTCCCATCTCTATTAACTCTATATTAACTATATATTAATGTCTCTCTCTTTTTCGAAACCCTCCTCGCATCCCATGAACTTCCTCTCTCTCTATCAACTCTATATTACCTATTTTTGAACTTCCTCTCTCTCTATCAACTCTATATTACCGCAGGCATGAGGGCCAAGGCGCCTCCTACCTCGATGCCGAGCTCGGGCTCAACAGGATCCAGGTTCTCGACGCTGCTCGAGGACCTCATCTGGGGATCCATTCCGTTGAACGCCGTTACTGAGGTGGAGGTCATGCTAGGGCGCTTTTTTCATTTAGCTGTTAAGGTATTATTTTTTCCCTTTCTTTCTATTTTTATTGGGCTTTTTAATTATTTTTATTTTTATTCTTTTTATGTAATTTAGGAATTTTTAACATCAGATATTTTTCAAACACTAGATATTTTTTATTAGGGAGTAGTCAAAGAGGTTTCTGGAAAAAAAATTCTGGGCTACTTCTTGAGCCTGATGCAGTTTTTGTTGAGGTTCAAATGTGAAATTCTAGAATTCAATTGACCTGTTTTCTTGTCTAAAACTGATCAATCTGATGTACTTTTTTTGTTGCTTTATTTCAGTAATGGTGCACCTAAGAGAATTGGTTTTGTTTTTTTCTTTTTTCATTTATATAATTCAATTTTAATGATACGTAGCTTTTCATAATGAAAGAATTTTTAGCCGAGTCTTCTTCTGAAATCATTGACTAATTTGTAGGTCTTTATGCTTTTCAGGTTCAAATTAAGTGCCAACAGAGTAATAATAAAGCGCTGGTAATGTAATATCTCACCTTTTCTTTTCCATTTAATCTCTTTTTATGGAATGTTGGTATAATTTTTTTGTATAGAAAAGTGTATATCAGATAAGGTACGAGTATAGCATTGCAAATTTTAGCGTCGAAGATCAAACAAAGAGACAAAAGAGTGACAGACGCATTTCTTTCAACAAGTTCAATACAATATTGTATTTGTCAAACATTCAACTTTTCTATGTCTAAGGAGTTTCAGTGTGCTAATTAAGTTAGTGATACTTAAAAATCTTAAAAAGATAATCGGCTGATTTTTAGGACTAGAATTGTAGTTTTGCAAGCGAACATTTGATTGCATTATTGGTAGAGTGTCTATACGGGGAAAGCTAATAGTATTCTTGAAACATCCCAAATTTTTGGTGGGGAGGATGTGAAAGATCTACCTATGCGCAAAGAGCATAGTAATCGTTAGGTATCCATTTTCTTATCTGCACAAAATGGATGACTTTAAGAACTATGAGGTCTTGGTTAATATCAATAAAGGCACTCTTAATTAGGGTGATATGTATTTATTCTGAAATCTTATATTTTGAAATCCATCACTATTTATGCGCTAAATTTAAACAAATTTAATAAATTTATTTTTTCCATAGTGAAAATGACTTTGTTATTAATTTTTTATTTATTTTAGCTCATTAATGTGTATTTTATGCATGCAGTATATAATCTAAAGTACTTAAATACGATGGAGGCCAAACCAACAAGGTGTCGTCGAACCGATGACAAAAAATAGAGGTGCTCAAGAGAAGCTGCGCCCGATCACGTACTATGTATGACCACCACATGCACAAAACTCAACCACATTAAAAAAAAACCCCTATCATCGAAACACACAAAAACACCACCGCACAGCGCAACTTGAACTTTCCATCCAAGACTACAGATCCAAACACCAAACCAACATCAGATTTTCATGAAAAGAGAACATTCAACACAATTTATCAGCAACAATATAAAAACAAAGTGAAGCTAAACTACGCAGATATGAATAGATTTTGCTTCCTTTCCTAGAATAGTCGAACATTTACCGCCGAAAGGAGAAAGTCGATGCGTTCAAGACCGATGGTAATATTATATCGTCTTCTCTATCAATCTCTACACTACTTGGTCTTAGTGTGTCATGTAACACTACAGAGGACTCACATTCGTCGATGCCTCTTCGAGAGATCTTGGTTTCTTTATCAGAAAGCAGTAGCATCAACAACCCCCCCCCTTCCCTACTTCGCTCGCTCAGAGAATGTGCAGGTTGGCGAATAGAGCAATATATATCAGTTTTTGTGAAGTAAGTAGAGATCAAAGTGAGCTTATAAATTTCATATTTATTGTACTCAACGAACCAGATATTTTTAATTCATTTGATGTTTGATAGTGCATGAATAATACCAACTTAAATAAGGAGACGACCACCGCTCTAGCTCTCAATCATCTGTATAAGTTTTTCACCAATTCTTGCAGACTATTTAAACTAATATTCTTCATTTTATAGTTAGAGTACTACTGTCTATGTATTTCATTTCATGCTTATTTTTTCATAGAAGAAGCAAGAACTCTATATATCTCTCTCTAGAATTTCCACATGAAGTCCTTTGAAAATGATTTATTTTAATCTCTTAATTATCTAATTCTTTTGCCTTATCATTCTTGAGATTCCAATTCCTTTTCAAGAATTTTTTTTTTTAAATCCCCAATGTTGATTCATTTCTTGAGTTGATCGACGCGGAATCCATAAAGAATTGCTGATTTGCATCACGATAGTACTACGTTTTTTTTTGTAAAATATATTACTAGCTAGGTTTGGGCTTTAGGTTCAAATATATTTTTAGAATATCTATGCAATAAGTTTTATTCTTCAATAGTTTTTCCTTTTCGTTTTCTTTTTATGTTCTCCACTAAATTGTATTTTTATTCTAATTTTTCAAATATATTATTAACCAGTCAAATATAATTATTTTTTTATATATTTATTTATTTGTTTAATTTGTAAATTTTTATTATGATTTTTACCCGCTGCATTGCGCGGGTTACTATACTAGTATATATAGTTCATGCAAGTGTTCTATATTTTTTACCTTTTTTTTCAATTCAGACCTACTTAATTTCTAGTTTTAAAATTTTAAATAAATTTAATAAAAGAAAAGAATTAGTTTTTTTTCAAACTTATTAGTAATTTTCTTAAATTTAATAATTTTAATCACTCTTTAGAGAATATGATAGGACTAATTAATAGTTAATAACTATTTGAGTCATTAAATTTGAAAGAGTTTTTAATGTAACTAAGTTTAGAAGCTCAAGTATAAATAACTTTTCAAATTTTTAATGTAACTAAGTTTAGAAGCTCAAGTATAAATAACTAGAAGGTTGAGGGTGCCTCAATCAATAAGACAAATTTAAGTTTAGGGGCCTCATTCAAAATGTCCTATAGTTGAGGGGGTCTCCATACAGTTTAATTGTGACGCCCCAATTTCCCAGAGGGTCACCCATCCTAAGACTACTCCCGTCCTAGCACGCTTAACTCTCTTAACCTCTTGGGCCTTGCCAACACCCAAAATACTTAAGCCGGGTTAAGAGTTTAGCCCTATTATATCTCATATATCGCACTATCGCGGGTCTCACAATCTCCCATCCGTTAAGCCCTGACGTCCTCGCTGCTCGTACTCACAAGTACTGTGCGATGCGAGACTCTGCCTCGCTAGCCCGTCATCCGCACTCGGCTCACCCGAGACTCATCTCACACTTCCTACCGGTAATTGGCTCGATACCATCTGTGACGCCCCAACTTTCCAAGGGGTCACCCATCTTAAGACTACTCCCGTCCTAGCACGCTTAACTCTCTTAACCTCTTGGGCCTTGCCACCACCCAAAATGTTTAAGCCGGGTTAAGAGTTTTAGCCCTATTATATCTCATATATAGGACTATTTGGGGTCTCACATTAATCAACTTTTTTAAGTCCGAGATAAAGGGAGTAACCAATTCCCTAAATCCAAAAATAAAAAATATAAAAAATATAAACATATATAACTTATTTAAATTAACCTTGGAGTATTTTGAATTTACGAAGCAAACTTTCAAAAGTATCTAATTTGCTACCCAATTTCTCAATTTATTTGATTTGATTCAGTCAATAACACTCCAATTTTAAAATATAAGCTAATTCTATTTTAATAAATTTATAATTCTATTTTAATAAATTTATATAAGCTAATTCTATTTTAAATAATTTATAATTAGAGAATTACATGAAGCATATTAACTATATATTATGACACCCCAATATTCCCACATCGGATGGGAATGGGTTGTCATTGGGTTTATATGAGACTTAGACACTAGTAATAATAACTGGGCTTAAGCATTTTGGGCCAGAGGTTGGGCCCAACGAGTTATTGTTGCTAGTGGGTCGTCGTTACATTTGGTATCGAGCCGGCTCACCACCGACATGTGTGGCAAGTCTCGAGCTAGGTTCGGATGACAAGGCTAGCGAGACGAGTCTCACATCACCCGGTGTTCTTGGGCCGTGTGTGTGTGATTGATCGACGAGGACGTCGGGCCTTAACGGGGAGTCTATGACACCCCAATATTCCCACATGGGGAATAGGTTGTCATTGGGTTTATATGAGACTTAGACACTAGTAATAATAATCGGGCTTAAGCATTTTGGGCCGAGGTTGGGCCCAATGAGTTATTGTTGCGGTCATCGTTACATTAAAATTCACTGCTTTTTATACTCCAAAATGACCCGGGGCGTGACAAATTAAAGTGGTATCAGAGACAAGTAACAACCACAACACCATTCACAAAGTTGTTTTGAAAATAAATAAAAAAAAATTCCGCGTTTGTTTTTATACTCTAAAATGACCCGGGGTGGGACAGATTAAAGAATGTAACGACAGCCTACTAGCAACAATAACTCGTTAGGCCCAACCTCGGCCCAAAATGCTTAAGCCCGCTTATTATTACTAGTGTCTAAGTCTCATATAAACCCAATGACAACCCATTCCCATCCGATTGGGAATATTGGGGTGTCATAGACTCCCCGTTAAGGCCCCGACGTCCTCGTCACCCAATCACACACACACCCAAGAACACTGTGCGATGTGAGACTCGTCTCGCTAGCCTTGTCATCCAGACCTAGCTCACCCGAGACTCGCCACACATGTCCACCGTGAACCGCTCGATACCAAATGTAACGATAGCCCACTAGCAACAATAACTCGTTGGGCCCACCGCCCAAAATGCTTAAGCCCGCTTATTATTACTAGTGTCTAAGTCTCATATAAACCCAATGACAACCCATTATTCCCATCGCCCACCGCCGACGCCACCGCCGAGTTCTCGCCGACCGAATCGTCGTGCTCTCTCTGTTAGGATGCCTAGGGCATCAATGCCCGATGCCGCCGTCGCGCTCCCGCCGCCGGCCGACGCGAGCTCCCGCCTTCCTCCGCCACCAAATCCTCCTTCCCGGCCGGCCGCCGCCCGATCGCCGCCGACCACGCCCGCGCCCCACCAAGCTCCGGTATGCTCTAATATAAGGCTGTTATTGGGCGATTTCTTGTTCTAATCTTCCCGAGCCTCCCTGATCCCAACGGAAGGGAGCAGTATGATCTAAACACTTCGCTGCTCATCGTGCTCACCTTATTTCCTGTCGGGGAGACTCCGATGCGCTGTTTCGGCAGTGTCGGTCCTCTTTGGGCCCTTTTTGGCTGCTGTCTCAGCTTGGGCGCGCTGTTTTGGAGACCCGAGGCTGTTCCAGTGCCTCCGGAGAGGAGCACGGTGATCGTCTGTCAGTGACGATCACAGAGGCCTGTAGCATTTGGCTCCCGTAAAGCGTGCCGAGTTCCGTCGACATGAGCGGAACCCGAAGTGGAGCGAGTTAGTATGGGTTCTAAGTGCTTTGGAACCCGTGCGTGGCGAAAGCGGGGTCTTGGAAAAGCTAAACTGCAAGTCTGGAGAAATTCCCAGACTTGGAGCAGCCAAGACCGGACTTCCCAAGTGAAGTCCGGATGCCACAAGGTGCCCCAGCTGCGAAAAGCTGAAATTTGGCTAAATCCTGAAAATCCTACTCTCGGGATCCGGACTTAGAATCAAGGTCCGGACTTAGCCTGCAAAATTTCAGAAAATTTGGCTAAGTCCTGAAAATCCTACTCTCGGGATCCGGACTTAGAATCAAGGTCCGGACTTAGCCTGCGAAATTTCAGAAAATTTGGCTAAGTCCTGAAAATCCTGCTCTCGGGATCCGGACTTAGAATCAAGGTCCGGACCTTGAGCCCGAAACCGCCCGGTTTGGCGAGAATGTAAATACTTGGGTTTGGGGGGGCTTAGTTGTAAATGTTACAACATGTTATTAGCCCTAACCCCTCTCCTCACAAAGACACACTCTCTTTCATCCCTCTCACTCTCTTTTGCTCACTTTCTCTCTCTAGAAGTGCTCTAGGGTTTGGAGGAGAAGAAGAAGGAGAGGAAGAAGAAGGTGACATTGGAGCTTTTGGAGGACTTTGAAGCTCTCCTACACCAAGGGCTTGGAGAGGCTTTGCACTAGAGGAAAGTTCTCACAAGTAAGCTTCTAGGGTTTTGATTTTCTCCTAAGTTTTGGAGCTTTCTAGCTTTTTGCTAGTATTAGAGGACTTGTATGGCTATGAACACCATGAAACCTCATGAGAGCTTCAAGTGCTCTCATGGTGGTTGGCTAGGGTTTGTAGTAAACCCCAAATAGATGGTTCTAATGGCTTAGAAATGATTCTAAAGAGCTTCTCATGGGTCTACAAGCTTTCTTTTGCTTGTGGTTGAGATCAATCTCATGGGAATGCCAAAATGGCATTGTTAGGGTTTGGAAATTGGGGCTTTTGTCCTAGGGTGTTTCCAAGGTAAATTGACCTTGTGGAAACCTAATTGGGGGTATTCCCGACGTGTGGGACAACTCCGTTTAATTAAACGAAAATTCGATATAGGGGTTACTATGTAAAATGGCCTGATTAGGTTCACTTTTAAACTGCAGGTTTTTACCTAGACCTCGGTTGGTCGTGAAAGTTGTCGAGCAACTCCACCATAATATTTAGAGGTGGGGGGTGCATTCCGGACTCGTTGGATTCCCTTCTATGTCTATTTCACCTTTTTGAGCATTGTATGTATATAGTAAATTCATGCATGATAGGGTAGTTGGAAAATTATGCAATGGTTGAACATCTTTACTTTGTTACTAGTGTAGTTGAGCTTAGTAAATGAAATGGAACCATAGAGGCATGAAAACTAGAACCCTACTTGTATGAATATGGAAATGGACTTGATCTTAGTCAACAAAGGTGATATTGAACATAGAGACGAGATTGGCATTGAGATAACCATAGTTAAATATTGTTTAACCTTAGTGGCATTACGGCAAGAATATTATAGATGAAATGGTAGTAACCTATCTACGGCAATGGCATGGTAACTAGTGGCTATGAATCCTCAATGTGAGGATTAGATCGATACTCTTGACAAGTCTTGGCTTGAGGAAGGTCGCTCCTCCTCAAGCGGTGAGTTCCGGAACAGTCACCTAGGGAGCGCGGTCCCTAAGACGGTCCCTCGGGTCTTGTAGTGCTTAGAGCCTCCCCGAACAAAGGGATTTTGGGTCTTGAGTTTGTTGGGGTTAACTATGTTAACCGATAAGTTTGGGTAATGAGCCAAAGTAAACTAAAGTAAAGTAAAGTAAAGGCATGCATGCATTTTCAGATTATTCGATTATCTATCTATCTGACTCTTTCTTGCAGGCATCTGTATTAGTAATTATAGTTCGGTTACTATTTCATTTCCTTTGAATACTTATGCCTGGATAGACCTAGTGGGTAAGTCGGCAGGGTCGGTTGCCGAGCCCACTGGGAACTTCGTTGTAGTTCTCACACCACTAACCCCATGTGTCCTAGCACGAGCGCGGCGGAGAGACCGGGGCAAGGGGTTAGCGCCATAGCTAGTGGCCACCGGAGTATTGCATTAGTCATTCCTTTTTGTTATACTTGTATCAACTTTATTTTGTTGAACTATAGAAGTTTAAAGTTGTAAACAATTCAAGTGTTTTTGGTGGAATGCAAATGTGTAAAAGAAATGATGTATTGAATGGAAAAAGAATGTAATAGACTAGTTTACTTGTATTTGGTTCAAAATGTAATCAAGTTCATGTATGGTTCGTATTCTAGCTTAGAGCTTACTTTTTCGCTGTGTTGTTGCTTGCCTTCGAGTAAGCCTTGTATAATTGCAAATTCCCTTTGATTTGTTGAATTATACTTGTTATTGGAGCCTTGGGCGGGCAGGGGCGGCCCTGTCCGTTCGGTGTCTGTTGACGTGGCCCGAACCTGACCAAATAGGCGGGTAGCGGGGCGTGACAGATAAAGTGGTATCAGAGAGTAAACGGAAGTAAGTAAAGGTCTAGGATTGACTTAGGAACCTTAGGATTGGAGACCTTAGGACCTTAGGAAACGTATAACGTGGACTTGGTAATTGCGAAAGCTAGTGGATTGGGTTGACATTAAGACTTCTCTAGAAGGAATTAGAGATGAATTCAAGTATTAATTTGTTTCTACTTGAGGGAATCGCGTGGGGGGGCCGACCACACGACCCCAAGAGTTGAAATTCGTTTTTACTTGTTGCTTTCGCTTAATTGGGTAGTTGTTTTGGAACGTGCAAGAGTCACGTGTATCGAGTATTAATGCGTGTGTGCTGCGTTTCAGGACGTGATGGCACCACGAGGACGCCCTCCTAAGACGCGATCCACTGCGGCACCACCTCCAGAGGTGCCCGAGCCGGATCGGCGAGGTACGCGAGCCGCAAGCCCGTGTAGCGGCGTTGGTCGGGGCTATGAAGCAGCAGGCGGAGCAGCTAAGTAGGCTCCATGACTTGGTGGCCCAGCAGGCGGCGGCGGCGCCTGTGCCTCAGGACCCGACGCCACTTGTTGAACCTGCGGCACCACCTCCTGTGGCGGCGACACCGGTGACGGTGGTACCTCCGCCAGCTTCGGGTTCGTCGGCTTCTGATCACGACACCCTCGAGGCGGAGCGAGAACGGGCAGTAGCAGTGCTGACGGCCTTTAAGCGGTTAAAACCACCAACCTTCAACGGGGAAGACAAGGACCCGTGGATGGTCGAGACGTGGCTGATCGCCATGCAATCCTTGTTCGAGGACTTCTATACCCTCGAGCGGGACAAGGTGCATTTGGCGGCCCATTGTTTCGAGGGGTCGGCGCGCCTTTGGTGGAGACAAGTGAAGAAGGATCGTTCTTTGGACGATACTACAATGGCTTGGGAGACGTTTCGAGATATGCTATTAACGGAGTAATTCCCCGAGAGCGATAAACGGAAGATCGAGGAGGACTTCCGCAATCGAGGAGGACTTCCGCAAGCTAAGGCAAGGGAGTCGCACGGTGAGTGAGTACGAGAGGGAATTCACGCATATGATAAATTGTGTGCCGGGCTTGGTCCACGGCGATGGGGACCGGGCGAAGACGTTCGGGCGTGGGTTGAGGCCGGATATTTTCAAGACAGTGGATGCCTTCCGGCTGAAGACCTACGAGGAGGTTTTGGACCGTGCGCTTTGGGTGGAGCGCAGCAATGCTATTGCGCGGGAGGAGCGCGAGGCATATGAGAAGGATAGAGACAAGTCCAAGAAGCGGGCTTCTGGTGGGTTCGCGGGGCAGTCGAGCTCTAAGCGACCCCCTCGACCTCAGCGATCACAGTGGCGAGGTGGTAGGAGTCAGACTCAGAGCCGTGCCACCTACTCGTGTGTGATTTGCGGCGGCGATCACCGAGTTACCACTTGCCCTCAGCGTGAAGGGCGATGCTTTCGGTGTGGCCAGGCGGGCCACATGGGTCGTGAGTGTCCGGGCGGAGCATCACCAGCACCCTCAGCAGCTTCTGTCCTGTACACTCCGCGACAGCTGGCGGGACTGCCACCCGCTATGTCCGCTGGACGATCGCCAGCGCCTCGACAGTAGGAGGCACCTCGAGCACCTAGTGGGCGGGTTTTTGCCACTCAGGTGGAGGAGCAGTCGACTCCGGCTCCAGTTCCAGACGATGTGGTGGCAGGTATTATTCTGATCCAAGGCACTAGAGCCAGAGCATTATTTGATACAGGTGCATCTCATTCATTCATTAATGCATCATTCGCTAAGGCTCATGGACTAGAGGTTGTGTGTCACGATGACCATTGGTGGGTCAACTCTATCGAACATTCTTTTGTTGTGGATGAGGAGTGCAAGAACTGTCCAGTACAACTTGGAGATTGGATTATGCCGATCGATCTTCTAGTAGTAGACTGATTATCGGGATTCGACGTGGTCTTGGGAATTAATTGGCTTTCCAAGTACTACGCAGTAATCGATTGCGATAAGAGGGTTATCACCTTTCGTGAGCCTGACCAGGAGGAGATGGTCTACCAAGCGTGTAAGGGTGCGCGCTTTGCGGCAACCATATCGTCGGTGAGGGCGAAGAGAATGATTAAGAGTGGTTGTAAAGCTTATTTAGCGACCATCGTGGATACCCAAAGGGAGCACCCGGAATTGGGTAGCATTCGGGTGGTATGCGAGTACCCGGATGTATTTCCGGCGAAGTTACCGGGATTGCCACCGGATCGGGAAGTTGAGTTCGTCATTGACTTAATCCCCGGGGCGGCGCCAATCTCGAAGGCTCTGTATAGGATGGCACCGGTGGAGCTTAAGGAACTTAAAGCCCAATTACAAGACTTGCTCGATAAAGGCTTTGTGCGGCCGAGCGTGTCTCCGTGGGGAGCTCCGGTGCTGTTTGTAAAGAAGAAGGACGGTACACTTCGACTCTGCATTGATTATCGCGAGTTGAACAAGGTCACGATTAAGAACAAGTACCCATTGCCGAGAATTGAAGATTTATTCGATCAGTTGCAAGGGTCAAAAGTATACTCGAAAATCGACCTTCAGTCGGGGTATCATCAATTGAAGATACGGCCCAAGGACGTGTATAAAACGGCGTACCGTACGCGGTATGGCCATTATGAGTTCACAGTCATGCCTTTCGGGCTTACTAATGCCTCGGCAGCCTTTATGGACTTAATGAATCGAGTCTTCCGTCCGCTATTAGACCGGTGCGTCGTGGTTTTCATTGACGACGTATTGGTATATTCTCGAACTGAGGAAGAACACGAGGAACACCTGAGAATCGTGTTGGAGACGCTCCGAAGAGAGAAGCTTTATGCCAAACTGAAGAAATGTGAGTTTTGGCTATCGGAGGTTACTTTCTTGGGTCACGTTATATCCGGAGATGGCATTTCGGTAGACCCGAAGAAAGTTGAGGCTATTGAGGATTGGCCTCGCCCGACAAATGTGACGGAGATCCGAAGCTTTTTGGGGCTTGCGGGTTACTATCGGCGGTTCGTGGAGGGGTTTGCCAAGATAACTACTCCACTGACGCACCTTACACACAAGGGAGTAAAGTTCAATTGGAGTCCCGAATGTGAGCGGAGCTTCGAGGAGCTTAAAAAGAGATTGACATCGACTCCGGTGCTTGCCTTGCCGACACCGGGGGAGAAGTATGTTGTGTACAGTGATGCTTCCTATGTTGGACTCGGGTGTGTCTTGATGCAAAGTGACCGAGTCATAGCCTATGCTTCGCGTCAACTGAAGAGCTATGAGAAGAACTACCCGATCCATGATCTTGAGCTAGCGGCGGTCATTTTCGCGCTAAAGTTATGGAGGCATTACTTGTACGGTGAGCATTGCGAGATTTATACTGATCACAAGAGTCTCAAATACTTGTTCACCCAGAAGGAATTGAATATGCGACAGCGGCGGTGGTTAGAATTGCTTAAAGATTATGATGTCACTATTCTATACCACCCCGGTAAAGCAAATGTCGTGGCCGATGCTCTAAGTAGAAAGTCGGCGGAAAATTTGGCGACGGCAATTACGCCTCAACCGGCATTGCACAAGGAGATGCAGCGATTGGGACTTGAAGTGGTGGCGCCGGGAGTGCTGGCCACACTCGCTATGTTAATCGTGCAACCTACCTTATTGGAGAAGATAAAAAAATTGCAAGCGTCTGATTCGTATCTACAAAAGGTGCGCGGTGAAGTTGAGAACGGTAGTGCCGATGATTTTGGTATTGGGACCGACGGTGCACTGCGGTATAGAAACCGTTGGTGTGTGCCTAAGGATGATGACCTTCGGAGGGCGATTATGCAAGAAGCGCATCCATCACCCTATAGCATTCATCCGGGCGGCACCAAGATGTATCAAGATCTAAAGCTTCATTATTGGTGGCCGGGTATGAAAAGGGATATTGGGGAATTTGTGGCACAGTGCCTCACGTGCCAACAAGTAAAGGCAGAGCGTCGTTTTCCGGCGGGAAAGTTGCAAGGTCTACCAATACCCGTGTGGAAGTGGGAAGACATCGCTATGGACTTTGTGACGAGCTTGCCTAGATCTCAAGGCGATTACAACGCGATTTGGGTAGTTGTGGACCGGTTGACGAAATCGGCTCACTTTTTGCCGATTCACACTACTTGGTCGGGAGACAAGTTAGCTCAAGTCTATCTCGATGAGGTTGTGAGACTACATAGGGTCCCGGTGTCAATTGTATCAGATCGAGACCCCCGGTTCACATCTCATTTCTGGAAAAGTTTGCAAGATGCGTTGGGTACGCGGCTCGACTTTAGCACGGCATTCCATCCTCAGAGTGACGGTCAATCTGAGAGAACTATCCAAATACTTGAGGACATGCTTCGGGCGTGTGTACTCGACTTTAAGGGCGGATGGCACGATTTCCTACCGATGGCGGAATTCGCATACAACAATAGCTACTAAGAAAGTATTGCGATGGCGCTATTCGAGGCCCTATATGGAAAGAAGTGTCGCTCTCCAGTCCATTGGAGCGACGTGGGCGAGAGAACTGCTCTTGGCCCCGATGTGGTGCGGGAGGCGGAAGAGAAAGTCCGCCTAGCCCGACAGAGACTCAAGACGGCTCAATCTCGGCAAAAGAGTTATGCCGATAAGCGGAGAAGGAACCTAGAGTTCGAGGTTGGAGACCGCGTATTTCTGAAGGTATCACCGATGCGCGGGGTAAAAAGGTTTGGTGTTCGCGGAAAGCTAAGCCCCCGTTATGTCGGACCTTTTGAGATTTTGAAGCGGATCGGTGCGGTAGCCTACAAGTTGGCGTTACCCCCGAGACTTGCGGGAGTGCACAATGTCTTTCACGTGTCGAATCTTCGCATGTACGTCCGCAATTCGACGCACGTATTGGAGTATGAACCGGTGGAATTAAACGAGGATATGACTTACGAAGAGTACCCGGTTTGTATTCTCGAAAAAGGAGAGAAGAAACTTAGGAATCGCAAGATTTCCTATGTCAAGGTCCAGTGGAGTAATCATGCAGTGCGTGAAGCCACTTGGGAACTTGAGGACACCATGAGGAAGGAGTATACTCATTTGTTCGAGTCGACGAGCTAAGATATGCGTTAAGTTTCGCGGACGAAACTAATTTTAAGGGGTGGGGAATGTAGCATTTGGCTCCCGTAAAGCGTGCCGAGTTCCGTCGACATGAGCGGAACCCGGAGTGGAGCGAGTTAGTATGGGTTCTAAGTGCTTTGGAATCCGTGCGTGGCGAAAGCGGGGTCTTGGAAAAGCTAAACTGCAAGTCTGGAGAAATTCCCAGACTTGGAGCAGCCAAGACCGGACTTCCCAAGTGAAGTCCGGATGCCACAAGGTGCCCCAGCTGCGAAAAGCTGAAATTTGGCTAAGTCCTGAAAATCCTGCTCTCGGGATCCGGACTTAGAATCAAGGTCCGGACTTAGCCTGCGAAATTTCAGAAAATTTGGCTAAGTCCTGAAAATCCTGCTCTCGGGATCCGGACTTAGAATCAAGGTCCGGACCTTGAGCCCGAAAACTGCCCAGTTTGGCAGAATGTAAATGCTTTGGTTTGGGGGGCGCCAAAGTCTAGAATCCAATGGTCCAAGAATCGCTGGATTTCGCCACTTCTACGCGGAGTACGAGCCGAAACACGAAACGTCGACGCTGGAATCTGCAGTTCGGCACATCAAAATATGCTCGCAGAACAGCAACTCAGTAAAGATGGACTTCGACCGGCCACACCTGATCCAAATCCAGTAAGTAAGGTGTCGTTGGAATCGTCTTGAAGTCGCGGATCCAACGCCCCAAGTTTCGTTGCGTTTCGACTCTCCTACACAGAGATATAGTGAAAACGCCGCGGGTCGACGCGGCTGTCAGCAGCAGTGGTAGTGCAGTCCGAAAATAGTAGAAGTTTAAAACCGTAAAAGTGAAATCGAGGTGCCACTCACCTCGGAAATCCTCCCTGCGGCAGCACCTTGTCGAGGAAGGCGAAGAATGGCTGTCGCACGGCCTCCTCACAGCGTCACCTCGTCGAAAACTCGCTCGATCGGTTCCGCGGCACGTCGTCGACGAAGCTCTCACCACCAAGCTTCCCCTCTTCTCTTGCTGGTTCAAGGAAGAAGAAGGAGGAGAGTAGGAGCAGCAGCGGCAGCAGTGGAAGAAGAAGGAGAAGAAGAGCTCTCCTCTCTCTCTCTGCTGTACAAGGTAAGGGGCAAAGGTCATGTGACAAGAGAGGGAAAAAGTCAAACTGCACCATGCTTCCACTTTGTACCGGTACAAATCCCCCCTTGTACCGGTACAAACAGGTAACCCGAGAGCATCTGCGCAGGGCTATACCGGTATAGCTCTGGTGTCTATACCGGTATAGCAACCATTGTCAGATAGCAACCGACTTGTACCAGATACTCACGTAAAACCTGCCATTTGCAGATTTTCGTGACACACGCTGCTCTCGCGTTCCCACGGGGCCGTTTAGCGTCTGTTTGGCGCTAACGCGACCCAGGCTTGCCCCGACACTCTCCAGAGCCGTCGACAAGCCTCAGGTGCAATTTCTAGGTCTCTACATCCTCCCCCACTACAAAAAGTTTCGTCCGCGAAACTCAATCGTACCTCAGCTCTGCTCGTCGAACAGGTAGGGATAGGCCTCCCTCATCGCAGTCTCGGGCTCTCAAGTCGCCTCCCGCTCCTCATGATTACTCCACTGCACTTTGACGTACGGTATGACCCGATTGCGCAATTCTTTCGCCTCGCGAGCAAGAATTCGCAACGGTCGCTCCTCGTATCGTAGGTCCTCGCCTAGCTCGAGCGGAGTGAAGTCAATCACGTGAGAAGGATCGAATACATATTTCCTCAATGCCGAGACGTGGAATACATCATGGGTGCCGACTAGTCGCGGGGGTAGAGCAATCCTGTAAGCGACTGGCCCAACTCGCTCCAAAACCTCAAAAGGTCCAATGTAGCGTGGACTGAGCTTTCCACGCACACCAAATCTGCGTATCCCCTTGGACGGCGAGACTTTAAGAAAAACATGATCGCCAATCTGAAACTCCAAGTCTCGCCTCCTGGTATCTGCATAGCTCCTCGCGCTCGGGTCGTCAATGTGTCGTCGAACTACTCTCACCTTTTCCTCACCTCTAGCAAGAACTCAGCCCTGCCTTCCTTTCACCCACATCACTCCAAAACAAAGGGGATCGGCATCTACGTCCATACAACGCCTCAAACGGAGCCATCTGGATGCTCGCTTGATAGCTGTTGTTGTACGCAAACTCAACTAATCTCAAATGCTGATGCCATCCTCCTTCAAAATCCATGACGCACGCTCTCAGCATGTCCTCTAGCGTTTGAATGGTCCTCTCCGACTGACCATCCGTCTGTGAGTGAAACGCTGTGCTGAAGTGCAGCTGTGTACCCAAGGCTGTCTGTAAACTCCTCCAAAAATGTGATACAAACCTCGGGTCCCTGTCTGATACTATCGACACTGGCACGCCATGCAGCCTGACGATCTCATCCAGGTATAGCTGTGCGAGTCTCTCTCTGGACCAGGTGGTCTGAACTGGTAGGAAGTGGGCAGACTTCGTCAATCTGTCCACTATCACCCAAATGGCATCGAAACCACCCTGTGCTCTAGGTAATCCCACGACAAAATCCATCGTGATCTGCTCCCATTTCCACTCGGCACCGGCACTCGAAGCTTGCCAGCAGGCACCCGATGCTCTGCCTTCACCTGTTGGCAAGTCAAACACTGTGCCACATATCTGCCAATGTCTCTCTTCATTCCATTCCACCAGAACTGCGTTTTCAAGTCCTTATACATTTTGGTTCCACCAGGATGTACTGTATAAGGAGAACAGTGAGCCTCTCTCAAGATGTCTGCTCGGATCTCTGAATCCACGGGTACACACAGTCGGTCCTTGTACCTCGATTTCCGAACCGTCCACCGTGAAACCCTCTGCTCTCCCTCTCTAACTGCTCTCTAATCCTCAACAAGTGTGGGTCTCCACTCTGCTTCTCTCGGATCCTATCCAACAGAGTGGGCTGCAAAACCATAGACATTAGTATTTAGTAGACCCAGGGGACACGACCTCTAAACTCAACTGCTGAAGCTCCTCAAGTAACGGCCTCGTCGCGTGATCATCGTGCACGAGCCCCGCATCGCTTCCTGCTCAACGAATCCGCCACCACATTCGCCTTGCCGGGATGATACTGAATGCTAATATCATAGTCCTTCAGTAGCTCTAACCACCGGCGCTGTCTGAGGTTCAACTCCTTTTGGGTGAACAGATACTTGAGACTTTTATGATCAGTGAAAATCTCGCAGTGCTCGCCATACAAGTAGTGCCGCCACAGCTTCAACGCAAAAACCACTGCGGCAAGCTCCAAATCATGCGTAGGGTAATTCTTCTCGTAATCCTTTAACTGCCGTGAAGCATAAGCAATTACCCTACCATGCTGCATCAACACACAACCTAATCCACTGTGTGATGCGTCATCAGATCACATATCCTTCCCCCATAACTGGAAGGGCAAGGATAGGAGCTGACATCAACCGCTGTCGCAACTCATCGAAGCTCCTCTGACAGTCCTCACTCCATGTGAACTTAATTCCTTTACGAGTCAAACGAGTGAGAGGTGTGGAAAGCTTCGCAAAGCCTTCCACATACCGACGGTAAAATCCAGCAAGCCCTAGGAAACTCCGCACCTCAGTCACCGTCGTCGGTCTGGGCCAATCCCGAATAGCCTCAATCTTCTTCGGGTCGACTGCCACTCCATCTGCAGAAATCACGTGGCCCAAGAAGGTAACCTCCCGCAACCAGAACTCGCACTTCTTTAACTTGGCATACAACTCCTTCTCTCGCAGGAGCTGTAGCACTATCCTCAAGTGCTCCTCGTGCTCGGCGTCGCTACGGGAGTATATCAGAATGTCGTCGATGAAGACTACCACAAATCGGTCCAAGAACGGCTTGAATACTATATTCATCAAATCCATGAACGCGGTAGGGGCATTCGTCAATCCAAAAGGCATCATCAGAACTCATAATGCCCGTACCGAGTCCTAAAAGCCGTCTTGGAGACGTCCTCGGCCCTCACCCTCAGCTGGTGGTAACCTGACTGGAGATCAATCTTCGAGAAGACACAAGATCCTTGCAGCTGATCAAACGGATGATGAATGCGCGGCAAAGGATACTTATTCTTGATGGTCACTTTATTCAGCTCCCGGTAATCAACACATAACCTGAGTGAACCATCCTTCTTCTTTACAAATAACACCGGCGCTCCCCAAGGCGATACACTGGGTCTCACGTACCCCTTATCCATCAAATCCTTAAGCTGCGCCTTTAACTCTCTCAGCTCTGCAGGTGCCATCCTGTAAGGTACCTTCGAGATTGGTGCAGTTCCCGGGACTACATCAATCACAAACTTGATCTCCCTCTCCGGCGGCATAGTCGTCGTCTCGTGGGGAAATACATCCGAAACTCGCGAACTACAGAATGTCCTCGAGTCTCTGCCGCCGTAGGTACCACCGCAACCGTCGCTAGAAAGGCGATGCATCCTCTACTCATCAACTGTCGAGCTCTCACTGAAGAAATCCACGCGGCAAACATCGTGCTCCTGCAGCCTCTGAAAGTGAACACCTCCTGGCCTGGCTCGTGGAGCGTCACCGTCCTCTCTCCGCAGTCGATAGTCGCGTAGTATCGCGTCAGCCAATCCATGCCAAGCACTATGTCGAAGTCGTGCAGCTGCCCTAATACTAACAAGTCTGGGGGCAAAATCCACGAGTCTAGCTGCACAGGACACGACCTACAACACTCTACCACCTGTACTACATGGTCGGGAACCTGGATATCCCGGGTCTGAGGCAACAATCCTAACTCTAGACCATGTAATAATGCAAATGCTCGACTGATAAAAG
The DNA here is from genome assembly GCA_025177825.1 of Aechmea fasciata. Taxonomy (NCBI): domain Eukaryota; kingdom Viridiplantae; phylum Streptophyta; class Magnoliopsida; order Poales; family Bromeliaceae; genus Aechmea; species Aechmea fasciata. Next base: position 2,457,227 of record CM045937.1, on the reverse strand, counting down.
AATGCGATGAGCCGGTATCAAATAAAGTACGAGCTCTAGTACCGTAAAGTAAAGTGATACCGCCACCACACGGTCGCCGTCAAGAGTCCTCCACCCGGGTCGCGTATACTCGCTGGAGCTCGTCGCCGTCGCCTGTCGCCGCGCACGTACGCCCTATCCTCACGACGGTGGCTCGACGGTGTCCCGTACGACTGCTGGGATCCGGTCTGGGCTGATGCTGTCGATGGTGCCGACGATGCTGATCTCGGGCAAGCTGCCCTAAAGTGTCCTGGCTGTCCACATCCAAAACACCGGCCCTCCCGCTGCTCACACAGTCGCGCCGCGTGCGGTCCTCCGCAGATCACGCACTGCTGTGTCCTCTGTGGCTGCCCCCGCTGACGGGTATCCCTGGTACGCTGACGCCCCGAGGACCCACGACCCTGAAAACGTGATCGTGGAGGCCTCGGCGGACGCCGGCTGCTCGACTGTCCCCCGTCATCAGGAGAGGGGCGCTTCCTGTCCTGACTCGGTCCTGGCCCCTGAGCTCGCTCCCGGAGTGTCGTCTCGCTCCTCTCCTCGAACAAAGCCGGCTCAATAGACGCATCCAGGGTCCTCGACCTCCGCGCCCTAACAAACCTGTACAGATCTGGCCTCAAGCCCTGCTCGAATAGATACACCCGGTGCGCCTCATCTCTAGCCACGAAAGGCACACAGTTCAGGAGCCGCGAAAGCTCCCGAACGTACTCCTGAACCGTGCGATCCCCCTGCTGAATCTTCTTCAGATCTTCCTCCATCCCCTGCTTCACACTGTCAGGAAAATATGTGCGGCACAACATCCCGCAGAACGCATCCCAGCTCGTCTGAGAGGCTACAACTCCCTGGTCGCGCCTCATCCTCTTCCACCACTCCCGGGCGTCCCCAACTAAACAATGGACCCCGAGATGAACCTGATCCTGATCCTCCAGGACGAACATGTCCTCAAATAGTCTCTCCATCGCGCTAATCCAGCCCTCCAATACCCAGGGCTCAGCGCAAAGCCCGTCGAACATTGGTGGATCGAGGCGACGAAAGCGAAACAACAGCTCGGTCATCCGCTCCTGCTCTGCCGCAGTCGGCTGATCTAGTCCTCTAGCCGGCGCAACTGGTGATGGGGGTATCTCTACAGGTGGGGGTACGGCGGTAACTGGTACAGTAGGTGGAGTAGGGGATGGCGGAGTAGGCTGAGCTGGTGCCCCCGATGATGTACTCGATGAAGCCACTAACCTCTCGCACATCTGCTGTAAAAATAATCCCTGTTGCCTCGTCGCCTCTGTCAGCGCGGCTATCTGGGCGCCCAACTCTGACTGGGCACTCGTCTCAGGTCGAGTGCTCGGCTCCACTACCGGAGGTACACCCGTCTCGGGTCGGGTGCCCTGATCCATCTGCGCTGGTATCTGGGGTGGTAGTGGTGGTAGTGGTGGTGGGGCGCGGCCCCGTAGCGGCGGTCGTCCTCTGCGAGGCGGCATAGCTGCACACATAGAAACAAGGTCAGATACAAAAACACTCGACCTAATCATCGAAAGTCTCGAAGGCGGTCCCTTTTTCTCCTCAAAATTATGTCGTCTGCAGCCAACATAATTTCTCCGGACCGAAACAGACACTCCTTCAGTCACTCCTCCACTATAGGATGAGTTAGAACAATCAATTAATGACTTTCGCGTTAAATCACGCCTCTCGCGTCAAGCCTTCCTAAGGATAGCCAGCTTAGGTTTCCTAGGTCCCAACAACCTAATACTAATCTCTGATACCAACTTAATCTGTCACGCCCCGGGTTGCACATTCACCGGGCCCGCCGACAAATCCGCCGTATACAAAAGAATTTCCTCTGTATACGAAGCGTAGCTGTACCTGTATACATACAATGCTACAAACAGTAGCATAGAGCTGAAGTAAACTATAAACACGCAGGTAGGGAAAACAAACTTTATGTACATACAATCGCAGAAACAAAAGAACGCCACTCGCTCCAGTGAGTTCAACTATATGTACACAAGTGTCAAACCAAAAACTGTCTCTACCTGCGACGGAAGTCCTCTAGTACTGCACTCGAAGGGTAGGCTCTAGCTCGCCACGCCCCTCCCGCGGTCCGTCTCGGACGGAGCAGCAGCCGCAACATAAGGCCCTGCAACAACAGTGGAAGAAAGAGGGCGTGAGAACTACTATAAAAGCAAGTAGTCCTCAGTGGGTACCGCCCTAACCACATCGGTCCACCCACTAAGTCTACGGGGTAAGCAAGAAAGTAAAAGAAGCTGGAAACCCTCGACAGCTAAAAACCCCTATACTATCCTGCTCTAACCACCCTCTGTAGAACAAGTAAAAGCTGACCCAATCTTACGAGGGACTGTGAAAGCACCCGTCCCGCCTGTCGAAGCAACACCACAACTACCCCAGGGGTAGCTAGTGGAGAGCAACCCACAACGAGGGCGCAGCGACACCAACGCAAAAGCACTAAGCCAGACTCCGGAGCGGCACTCGTGGGCGCGAACCAACCGAGTATGCAAGCATATCTCTGTCGAGCTCAATCTGGCTCTCACAGGCATAGTCAAGTAAACAGGGTCCAAGAACTAACACACCATGTGCCCCTTGGCACAAACTGTAACCACACAGTACACTGGGTCCCCCGTCAAACCCCCGACGGTGCCCGACAACCAGCACGACTAGACACTGCTGAAACGTGAGCTCGGCATCCCCAGCACGAGCGTAAAAGCAAACTACACTACCCTGGTATCCATCGCACTCCCCCGGCGATGATACGGCACAAAACGGCTCCTAGAGCTAAATCCGGTAGTGTAGGCTAACGACAATCCAAAACGTGGTTTTCTCCTAAGTCAAATTCAAGTCCAACATGTATAAAACTAAGTACTTGCTAAGCATGCTCCAAGTTCAGATACTCATATACTAATCCATGCATTCGAGCTATCACATACTAGTCGAAACCAAAGTTTATACATGTCGACTATTAATACTTAGGAGTATTCCGATGTAAACCCACCTCGATAGCGATTCCCTGGCAGCGAAGGAAGTGGCCCGCGTCCAAGAGTTCCCTCGCTGGTCCGCCGAGGTCCAAAGTCTCCCGCTGCGATGAAGTAACTCAACGTCACACAGATTCACGTAACCGCCGAAAAACAATACCGAGAAAAGCTTAATTCCAAATAAGCTAACCTTCTCCAATTTCGGCAAGTGAGGGCTCAGAAGCTTCGTCTCGAAGTCTAGAATCCAATGGTCTAAGAATCGCTGGATTTCGCCACTTCTACGCGGAGTATGAGCCGAAACACGAAACGTCGACGCTGGAATCAGTCAAGACATCAAAATCCGCTCGCAAAACAAAGAACTCGGTAAAGATGGACTTCGACCGGCCATACCCGATCCAAATCCAAGAAGTAAGGTGTCGTTGGAATCGTCTTGAAGTTGCGGATCCAACGCCCAAGTTTCGTTGTGTTTCGACTCTACACGAGATATAGTGAAAACGTCGCGGGTCGGCCATTTACTTTACTGGTATGTGCGATCTAGAAAATTCAAACGGTAGAAGTTTAAAACCGTAAAAGTGAACTCGAGCGCCACTTACCTCGAAATCCTCCTGCGGCAAAGACCTTGGCGAGGAAGGCGAAGAACGGCTGTCGCACGGCCTCCTCACAGCGTCACCTCGTCGAAAACTCGCTCGATCGGTTCCGCGGCACGTCGTCGACGAAGCTCTCACCACCAAGCTTCCCCTCTTCTCTTGCTGGTTCAAGGAAGGAGAAGGAGGAGAGTAGGAGCAGCAGCGGCAGCAGTGGAAGAAGAAGGAGAAGAAGAGCTCTCCTCTCTCTCTCTGCTGTACAAGGTAAGGGGCAAAGGTCATGTGACAAGAGAGGGAAAAAGTCAAATCGCACCATGCTTCCACTTTGTACCAGACAAATCCCCTTGTACCTGCACAAACAGTAACCCGAGAGCATCCGCGCGTGGGCTATACCGGTATAGCTCTGGTGTCTATACCGGTATAGCAACCATTGTTGTACCGGTATAGCAACCGACTTGTACCGGTACAGCTCACAGAAAAACCTGCCATTTGCAGATTTTCGTGACACACGCTGCTCTCGCGTTCCCACGGGGCCCGTTTAGCGTCTGTTTGGCGCTAACGCGACCCAGGCTTGCCCCGACACTCTCCAGAGCCGTCGACAAGCCTCAGGTGCAATTTCCAGGTCTCTACATGAAATCTATTTATACCTAAAAGAATAAGAAACCACTAAAGAGAAAAACATTTACAATATTTAAACAGCGCATTGGCAAAAATAGAACAAACCATTTCTCTTTATAGTATACTACTATATACCACCAACCATTTCTCTTTGTTTTCTCTCCGGTAAATCAAAGCATCCACTAAGACCTAATGGTTGTACTGTTTGCTAATTGACCAAAGCGCTTGCTCTGCCATTAAATTCAAGAGTACGGTCCTCCAAAAAAATATTAAAGAAGGATAATAGTGATATCAGAGAGTGCACCGCTATCATAGCCTATTTGGTAAACTGAATGACCCAAAAAGTAAAATATGTAATTATGCATACAATTTCTTAAAAATTTTGAAAAAAAATATAGAATAAAATGGAACTCTCACTAACAGAGGAAAGAAAGAAATATTCATACAATTTGTAAAGCTACAGATAAAAGATTATAAAAAAGAAAACAGAAAAATTGCGAACCTATTCAATTCTCTTTTGTCTAATCTGAGCAATAAGTATATTATTATCATGCCACTAAACTGCAATACTAATCAAGAGTAAAGCATTATATATACTTGCGCCTTTAAGATCAGGAAGCACAATTATATACTTGTCTTGCCAAGGTGAGGAGAGAAGAGACCGGGAGGAGAGGTGGGTAGGAAAAGGAATGGACAGAGAGAGGGGGGGGAGAGGGGAGAGAAGAGGAGTGCGGAGAGATGAGATGAGGGGACGCGTGGGGAGTTGAGGAAGGGGGGCGCGACGCGTGGGGAAAGGGGGCGCATGGGGAGATGAATCGTTAGGGTAGAAGAAAGAGAGAGAGAGAAGATTCACCAATCAAAAAAAAGGAAAAAAATTAATAAAATCTTAAAAAATTAAGGTGATGCCACATCAGCAATAGATACGGGGATTAATTAGATTTATATAGATATTATTATTATATATATGAATTCTCATATTCTTAAGCTGATGTGGTGTAACCCCCTTAATTTGGGAGTGCGTGCTTGATTAATTCTTTTTATTTTCTTATTTAATTGAAAATTTTTTTTATTTAAAAAGCTTGGACTATGAAAAGTCATATATATTTGTCACGCCCCGGGTCATTTTAGAGTATAAAAACAGCGAAATTTTTTTTTTTTAAACCTTGACCCCCAAAGGCATGTCAGACCTGCCACAAATACAGGGAGACCACTGTTCACACGGACATAGTCTCTCCTGTATTTGCACGGCATCGCACAAGTACAGAGAGTGTCTACACAACATACAACCACAATAATCTGTACAGTAAAGAAAGTAACTTACATCATACACATTTACACCATTCACCACAGGTTACATTCACAATCCACATCTATCAGTTGAAAGGTTCCCTACTCGGGAACTGGTTTTGAAACTCTAAGTCAAAAATTCACATAAAAATCTTTTTAAAACTATTTCCCACTAGGAAACCTTTTTCCTTTTAAAACGCTACCACGAGGGGTAGAAAACCTTTTCTTTCATAAACCAAGCCATATATTAAATCCCAATTCAAATCTAAACCATACGATGATTTAAACATCCAATTCAAAATAGAGAACATGAACCATAAATAGTCTAAGTCGTAAATAAATAATGCAAGCTAAAGAGTAATCTGAAGGTACTAAGTAAAAGTAAACCGCGGGTCGGGTACTAGAACGTGCGCTAGGTACGCGCCTCACCAGCGGTCCCACTCGAACCAGCAATCTCACCTGAAAAAGAAGGCAGGGGGTGAGAATATGTAAACATGTCTCCCCCTCCCAGTGGGTATCCGGAGACAAACAAAGAAAAGCTGATAGTAGTACAGTAGCAACTATAACGGAGTAAGGAGATATATAGAAATGTAAACCAACTGCTACTGTAAATATGCGTCAAGGACGACAAGCTCAAAAGTACCAAATCTGAACCAATGCTCTCTTGGTCAAGACCGCACCTCACACAGCCTTCTTTGGTCAGCACCGCAGACCTCAAGCTAATGCCCCTACTACTCTCCAGTGCATATAACCCCTCTTGGGCTCACGGGTCGATCCGCTGTTGAACCACTTTTCCGGAAAAGAACACCCTCATACGGTGGCCAAACTGCTAGTGTTCGTGAAATGCGACGAGTATCCGGCGATCAATGTAGATATGCTCAAAGATCATCCATCGGCAACCAGCCCACAATCCTGCCCCCCAGGGCCCAGCGACCACATGGGTCATCAAGTAACCAGAAGAACCAACCAGGTACCAAGTACAGAGTGTGACTGACCAAATAGGTCCCAAGTACAGAAAGTGACTTACCAACCAGGTCCAGGGTAGAGAAAGAAACTGACCAATCAGGTACTGAGTGTAGAGTGTAACTGACCAATAGGTCCCAAGTATAGAATGCAACTGACCGACTAGGTCTCAAGTATAGATATGTAACTCGACCAAATAGGTCCCCAAGTAGAGAAAGAACCGACCAACCAGTCCCAAGTATGAATAAGCTGATGAAAGCTACTCTACTCATATATGTAGTAAAAACCAAGAAAACTACTGAGCAGAGTAAATAGAAGTAATCTGATGCAAGAGTATATATAGTAAGCAATGTAAAAGCAAGGGGTGAAGGAATCGTCACCAAGCTTGCACCACTGAACGGACGCAACCCGGGATACCCAGTAAATGTAAATGTACGAAGTCGACCCGCCGATCGCCGAACACCCGAACCTATAAAAGGTCCCTCGGGTTAGAATCCAAACCCTCGTCTTAAGTTCCACTACTATAATTCCATTTATAAACCCACGAGACTCGGTTTCCCTAAACCGATCGTCGAAACGCTCGAAAGTTTCGAAAACTGTGCCGGAGCTCCACCGGGACCCACAAGTTATCCCGGAACTTCCCGTATATAATATAAGTCATAGCTTTTCTTTCAACCGATGGCGCCGCACGATTGCTTCTTCCTTCCAAGCTCGGCCAGACTGGACCAAGCTTGGCCGTAGCTTCTTCTCGCGGCTCCGGCGGCGCTCGACGGCGGGGGATGGTCGAGATGCAAGCCCTGGACTAGATCCGGTCCAGGGAAGCTTCTCCAGAGGTTGCCGGCCTTCCCGAGTGTTGTTAGTCCAAGATGACATGTGAGGAAGAAGAAGATGGAGGGATGGCTTTTCCGGCGACTGCGACGGCCGGCCGGCGGCTGGGGCGCGCGCGCAAGGTGGGCAGAGGGTTGATGGATGCGTTTTGGTGGCTGGGGGAGGTAGAGGGACTCTAGGGTTAGGGTTAGGCTCATGAAAACCCTAATGCATAAATTATATACTATGGGCCACTTTGCATCTAAGCCCTCCATAGCTCATAATTCTCAATATAGTCCCTGTCATTAGTGGAATTACGCGCATAGAACCCTCTACGTTCAAAACCTCGCAAATCGACGCATAAAATATTAGGTTTTCTCGCGTTTCGCCGTTTTGCGACTTCGACCCCTCTGCGTTCTTTTCGTAATTCCCGGAGATCCGTCCGTCAGATTTCCGATCGGATCGCGCCAGCGCGTTCAGCATGTCGCGAACATCGAATCTAGTACTTTACCTCGATCGATTTGGTCTCCGATTCGCGAAGAATTATCCCCCTCTTTATTCCTCCATAATCTCCACTTATGTATTTATATATGTATAATCATTCAAATGCCTTTTTCTCGACAACCGTGCATCAGAATCCGATTCCGTCAGTGCCATTGGATTCAGAATAGTCGAGCCATTCGAAACGAGCTATTGAAGTCCTATGTTCGGAGTTCGGTACGCTTCTGGGCCATTCTCTACTCCGCGATTTACCGAAAATTCGGAGTTACTATTCACTTTAAGTCGTTTTTTCGGGTCGCGTAACTTTTCCGTTTTAGCTTATTTTGACCTGAAATTTGACGAGTGCATTTGTAATTTAATTACACACAATAACATCGTCAACAAAAGGGTTTATTTCTTATTATTAAAAATGTCGGTTACTACAATATTAATAGAAGAAAATAAAAAGTCATCTTAGAATATGAAAGATCATTTTAAAGTTTATATAAATGATTGCACTCATACTTATTTTGGATGAATAAGAAATGATATACTAAATACTATTTATTTTGTCTCAAGAAAATTGTCCGCATCTACCTGCAACGATTAACCATATTTGACAGATTATTTGACTTGAATTTGATTCTTTGTTTGTTTATTTATATTTTTCTACTATATAGCATATTTTAAATTACGTGGGATTCGACTTTTCTAATTTGAGGTAAATATTTTTTAGAATTTTTATATTTTTTAATATTTATTTTTATTATTTTGGTTATTATGTTATAAATTTTTATATTTATTTTTGTTTACAAATCATATTATCTCTATTATATAATAATTTAATTGTGTTGAAAATTTTGATAGATTTGTTTATACCAGGGTTTAGAATTTTTAAAATGATTAATTATTACACAGACTAATGTTATACTTAGCGAAATCTATTAGATATGTTGGAATTTGTTTGCTAAATATATTTTTCTGTTGTTTCTGATTAAATCTACTCGCCATTGCCTATATAACAAGATATCTATATAAAGTTGTCGAAAATAAATATGGTTCGATACATATCGTGATTCTTCAGTGTTAAAAATTAGAATATTTAAGAAAAATATTTTTCATACTTTTTAATATACTTTAAAATTACTAAAATTTTTAAAATAAATGTGTTCTACTCTCTATAAAATAACTTATTGAATAAATTTTAAAAAATTATAATATATCTACCCGTCTTATTGCGAGGGTCACTGTACTGGTTATTAATGAAAGAGTGAGAGAAATGGATGGGGGATTATTTATGATCTTTATGGCATTGATGCTTGTTTGATAATAAAAAAGTATATATATATATATATATATATATATATATATATATATATATATATATATATATATATATATATATATATATATATATATATATATATATAGTTGTTTGGTATGCTTATGTGCGCGGAGGCCTCCGTGCTTCCACTTTGTTTTCGATGTTCGGACTTTCGAATCAACGATCGGCTCAGATTAGAGTTGATCTAGAGTATTTGAAGTACCTAGGAAATAAATTTTGTGATTTTTCGATATCATTTGCCTAGTGATCGAAGGGGCTGAAAATCAATAATTTTAATGACCGTGGTGAGCCGGTTGTAAGTTTAACGGTGTAGAAATATCAAAATCACGTGAAATTTTGATAGAAAATTCTTTATACCATATAAGACAAGATCAATAACTTTGATCTAAAATTTTAATATCATATCATCATATTTTGTAAAATTTTTATTTTCAAATTGTTGATTTTGAGCCACTTCGATTACTAGGCAAATGATATCGAAAAATCGTAAAATTTATTTTCTAGATACTTCAAATACTCTAGATCAAGTCTAATCTGAGCCGATCGTCGATTCGAAAGTTCGAACATCGAAACAAAGTGGAAGACGGAGGCCTCCGTGCTTATGGAAGCATCCTAGCCGCACTATATATATATATATATATATATATTTATATATATAGAACTAGGCTGGAATACTATCAATAGCACAAAACTATTGGTGCTATTGATTTTTTAGCCCTTGGATTGAGAAATGGATGATTAGGATGATGTGGGTCTCTTAGGGTTGAGTAAGTGGTTGGTTGAATAGTATAATCTAACGGGTGAAAATGATTAAAAGGTAGATCTAATGGTAGAAAACTTGATAGCATCAACTTCTTGGTGCTATCGATAGTATCCCAGCCGGACTCTCTCTCTCTCTCTCTCTATATATATATATATTAATTCTTTTATTTATTTATTTTTTAAAGTTGTCATTACTCATCTCATCTGTATACATTCCAAATTAACAAATAATAACTGTACAAAAAAATTCATCTCCTAGCATATCCAAATATATGAAATTTGCATTTGAAAACCGAAAAACGATGCCTAACAAGACCTTGGATTTTATGATGGTTGTTCCTACTGTTGTAAAAAATATCTACTTGATTTTGGGAGTAGCTCACACATCAACTATTTATAGCTATGATTCTTTTATCGTTTATTCATGAGTCAATTTTTTTAAAAGTTGCCTTTTCGCATAAAGTTCCAAAGTTATCTTTTTCAAGAAAAGTGTGTTTATCTATTGATTATTTGAGACAACAAAAGTTATCCTTATAACAATTCAAATACTTGGTTGTTTATTGTTTTAAATTTTTTACTAAATTCAAATTATGAGAAAATTGCATTTCCCCATCAAAGTTAAGAGCGCGCTTCTTTTTTTTTTTTTCTTGAATAACTTTTTGCATGCTCGGATGGTTAACGTCCAAGAATAGAAAAGTCATGAACTCAAGTCATATTCAAAATTGGAGATGTAGATGGGGGTAAAGACGAAGTCGAGAGCTCTGATAGTATCAAAGTTCAACACTCTATTTTTAGATTCTTTACAAATCATGTATGAATAAATTGTCAGAGCTTAACAAGTAAAAAATCAGTAAGGCAATAGAGTTTTCAAGTAGCGGCCGAAAAAGATGACGTATTTCTGTCAAAATTAGCGCAATCTATCATTGTATTTTACTTTGAACAATGATTTTATCTTTGACTACTAGCACATGTTCCAATGCTGACACGGTGAACCAAGTCCTCCCAACACACCTCCTAATTTTGTCTACTAAAATTTTATTGGCAAAGGAAAGAAGAATTTTTATTGTTTATTTTTTTTCCATAATATTTAGCTCACTCCACTCTACAGCTCCACTTATAAAATTTTTTAAATAAAGCTAGTCCGCCATGTCATCTAATTAGATTTTATTATTTCTACTCGAAACAATTGTAATTTTTTGATATACAAATGATCAATTCATACAACTTGTATGTAATGCAGATAGTTAGTATCTCGAATCGAAGGCATAATCTGGTCTTTATATGCGTGCTTGTAAAAAGAATGATTTAGCCCCAACAATTAAAAGAAAACATATTGTATTATTAAAAAAAATATAAAATAAAAATTATTTTTTAAAAACTTGAGCTAAAAAAAAAAGTGTTTTTAATATTTATAATAATCAACCGTTTCTGTCATATGGGTTAGAGTCTTAGAGACATTTTGATAAGCCCAAGATGTCAACAATTATAAATATGAGGTAATTAAATAATATTAGTAATCTGATTGATATGATATCATATTAAATCATAAAGAATAACTATTCGTTCAATGAGAACTAATAACTAATATTAACAAAGATCAATATTTTAATATTTAAGGTTTCTTTCCCAAAGGTAAAAAAAACTAATGGACCGACGGATGATGTGGTAGACTCCGTTCATACACTAATCCCTACTAACTGCGATTTTATTTTTTTTTTAAACAATTTATCGCTTTTTTTTAAAATTTTCTTAATCTTTTATTTTTTCATAATTTTTTATTAAAAAGACAATGGGGAGGTTTCCGCACGACGACGCTTCGGCGGTGTGTCTGAATCCCCCCTTCTTCTTCTCCCTTCTCTCTCTCTCTCTCTCTCTCTCTACACCCCTTTCTCTCCCATCGAAACCCTCGATCAATCCCCAATTTCGTCCTCCGATCCAATCCAGTCCCCCCCACCCCCAAATGCGAGCCCTAGGATCGGCGGCGCCGCCCTCCAATTCCGGGCCCAGCTAGGGTTTCGCCCCCGCCCCCCGACTACCCCGCTTACCTCGGAGTCGATCGCGGTTAGGGTTTCGCTGCTCACTCCCTCGCCTCCTTCTTCTGCTTCTTTTGCTTGCTCTCGTCCCCAATTTCGATCGATTCGGCTTCTAATTCCGTAGTCAAAGTCGGAGTTTTTGCTTCTCTGCAGCTCGAGTTCTCGATTTGGTGCAATTCGTGGCGGTGGCTTGGTGTTCCGCTTCGAATCAGCTGCTTGATTGGTCCAATTTTGGTTCCAGTTGGAGTTTCGGTTCCAATTGTGGTGTGCTTGTATAGAATTGGCCTTTTGCTAGGGAGGTTGGAGTGCAACTCAAGCTTTGCCTCCCCTTTTGTGCTTCAATTTTGGATTTTACTGGTAAAATTTGCCTCAGAGATTGTTTAAGTTGCCTTCTTCGCCCTCCAGCTGAGGGGATCAAATGCTTCCTCAACTACCTTTTATTTGTGTCTGAAAAAAAAAAGCTCTTTTTTGAGTCAGTTGCGATGAAATTAAGTTAGGGAGATGAAATTCGTAGCTTTTAATTAATGTATATATGGTATGGTGCATAGGGACTTTTATGGGGTGTTTCGGAGATCCTTGACTTTGGGAACCTATTTCTGATGTGGCTCTCATATTTGTATGTTAATATTGAGGCCGGTTTATATGTGAGTGAGTAGTGGTTGGAATGTGGGTGCAAGGTGGTATGCTTCGGTAGTAACAGAATGGCAGGAAGTGGAAGAGCAGAATTGGCTTCAAATAACCCGGATGGGTCGGCATTTACTTATCCCAATGGGCAGCGCGGAGTGTACTCAGGTTCGAATCTGGATAGGTCTGGAAGCTTCCGTGAGGGCTCGGAAAGCCGTGTTCAGGTTTCAGGAGCTGGCACTTCGAGAAACTCAGCTTCGGCTGTTGAAATCCCGCCAGTATCTCACTATCTGTCATTAGAACCTTTATCAATGGGCGAGCAAAAGTATTCTCGCACAGTAGAGCTGCGAAGGGTTCTCGGAGTTACCGTCGAGGAGCATTCATTTGGCTCGGTACAATCGAAGCCGCTCCCTCTGATAGCTTTTGAAGATGTCAAACGATTCAAAACGAACATTGAAGGGTCATCAACAAGAGCTAAGTACTACTCTGACTTGTTCTTGCTAACACTTCTTATTTATGGCTTTGCCATATTCTTTCATGACCTGCAGAATGAAGTTCTTGTTTGGCCTGTCTTCTGGGACAACTTCTCTAGTTTGAAAAGTAGTCATTTGGGGAACAAAAAAAATCTGGAGCTTTAGCTACGGTGGGAAACTGAAATGAGTTTATGGGCCCATGCTTCAATTTGAAGCTTTTGCTTGCTGCTGCTTGAAGCTATTGGGAGTGCTTTAATGAAAGAGTTGTTATGAGCTTTAATGGAAAAGCTTTTATTGCTTTTCTTTATTACTTTTTTGAATAACTCTAATCAAACAGCACAGTTGCACAAGCTTCGCATGGGCCAAATAGGCTTTTTTTGTATGTTGGTATATTTTGTTTAGTAGGCTCCATCATAGCAACTTTTAAGTGTTTTTAAACTTTATGGGCTAGTTTGGTATGGGCTTTAAAGTTGTGGAATTAAACATTCCTCCTGTAACACTTTATGGAATAAATGTTACTCCTGTAAAAAAAATTTCTTTAACGGTGTTTGGCTGTTTCATGAATAAAAGTGTATAAAACAAAGAGAGAGAGATGAGATGGAAAGTGAACAGAGAGAAATTGAGGAGAGAAAAGATAATGAGAAAGTGAAGAGAGAAAGTAAGGGATGAGAGAGTAAGTGAATAGAGAAAGTAAGAATAGAGAAAATAAGGAGAGAAAGTGAAGAGAGAGAAAGACAGGAGAGAGAAAAGAATACGGAGAGAGAAACTAGAGAGATATACAGCAGAGAGAGATAGATAAGAGTGAGTGAAGAAAGTAAGGAGAGAGAATATAATGAGAGAGAAAGTGAGAAGAGAGAATAGGATGAGAAGAAAAAAAGTGAAAAGAGATAAAACAAGGAGAGTGGGAAGAGAGAGAAAGTAATGAGAAAATAAGGAGAGAGAAAATAAGTGAAGAGAGAAATTGAGAGAAAGAAAGAAATTGAGGAGAGAGTAAATAGAAATTGAGAAGAGAGAAGGTGAAGAGAGAGAAATTGAGGAGAGAGAAAGTGAAGAGAGAAATAGAGGAGAGAGAAAGTGAAGAGAGAAATTGAGGAGAGAGTGAAGAGAGAAATTGAGGAGAGAAAGTGAAGAAAGAAAAAGTTAGGAAGAGACAGAGAGTGAAGAGAATAATGTAAGACGAATCAAAATTTTATCACCTTTTCATTTATTATCTTTTTTTACATCCTTTCACCACTTTTTAACCTAGTCCTCCCTAGGTTAACAAATTTGTATTGTTGGAGATTAATGGGAGGTGAAACATTCAGCTCTCTTAAAAGTTTATGTTGACATACTAAATGCAATTAGTAGGGGGTGATTTTACAGGAGTAACATTTGACCTCCTTTAACCTTGTAATGGATATACTGCTCATAATTGTCTTTGAGCACTAAGAAGGAATGCTTCTTGATTGGAAAAGTTGTTACTGGCAATTGAACCTGCCAAAACATTAGTGCATTATGTTGGTGGTTTTATTTTCTTTAGGTTTTTTCTCTGAAGATTTAGCATATATGTGACAGGGAGAGGATAAAGTTTCTGCATGAATCCATGCAGAAATTGGAGAAGTATCGCAACTTAGTATCGCGGAAACGACAAAAGAGTGATCTATCGGCTGAGAAGTTTGGTAGTTCGAATTTGCTTAAGATGGGAACTCAAACTTCTCAAAACCCTACAGAATCCTTAAGTCTAAGACTGGAAGACCGGGCGAAAAATGTGGCTCCCAACAAACGTTTTCGCTCATCAGTGGCGGAAGTACGGGTTTGTATTTCTTTTCAAATTGTTATCCTGATAATCTTTGTTCAGTTATGATAGACACCTAGAGTAAAATTTTTAGTTGTAACTATTGTAGCTCTTCTCATCAATCCACTAGTTCCTTTTGATGCGATGCTCAATCTGATCCTGAAACTGGCAGTTAACTGTTCTCCGATCTAATTCTGTTTCCCTTCTTTTAGAACTCAAAAGTGGAACATATGGATCATCTGTTTCAGAATGCAAAATGCCATTGTTGTTCATATGTGGTTGTTTTCTGCTAAACAAAGTTGTTTTATCTCTGTGTCTTCTTCAGCCAGAAGGACGTGGGCCTGTTTCTATCAGGCAATCTACTGTTGTAGATAAGGAAAAGGTTTTGCTTTTTGATAAGGATAATAAAACCATGCTTCGAACATGCAATGGTGGACCTGTGGTGTCTGAGGACAAGCTTCGTGTTCTCTCTCCTGGTGGTGAAGTGTTGGATAAAAAGATGAGACGGAAACGTTCTGTCTGCACAATGGCTAACAGTTCTAGCTATGCTGATCGAGAGGTAAAGCAGGCAGTTCAACATAGGTCTAACAATGATATCCGTCCGCGAAATAGTGATAACCTCAGCTTCAGGTATGTTCTTTATGGATGCTTCTTTTTACCCTTTCTTCTAGGTAAAATGTATGGAGATCCATAAACTATCGGCAATTTTGATATATGGCCCTCAATTTAAAATTTATTTTTTTGTTTTATACTTGATGCCCCTTAAGGTTTGTTTTTGTTGTCTTAAGCTATTGCTGGTGGTTGAATTATCGAGTTTTAATGGCTCTGCTATCTTATCAATTGTTAAATGTTAATTGATGATAGGTCTTCTAGCTGAAAAGCTGTATTAGACGTTGAAGTTAATGGAATCACCATTAGAGTTAGTAGAATCCCCAATTCAACTGCCTAGGATTACTCGTATCAAAACCAACAAAAGATGAGGGGGTGTCAATCGAAAAAAAAAATAGATAAAAAATTTGAGGGATCAATTTTTAAGTAGTTTATTGTTGAATGGGTCTCTATACTTTTTCCTCTTCTCATCTATTGATTTCTGTAAGTTTGCCATATTGTGAAGTAAAAAAAATTGCGGTGCCAGTTGCACAACTGACTAACTGTGTTGCTGGTTGTTTTTAATTTTTAGTTCTCCATATATGGCAAGATCTGATCTTTCAGTTTTGAGTTTCTCTACTTCCAGTTGTTTACACTTTGTATATTTAATGAGACCCAGCTTTTTGTGCTAATTCTATGATGAAGTTTGTAATAAATAAATGTTGTTATTAGCTGAACATATTTGCCCTGGGGGTTAAATATGTAGGAGAGGTAATTTATACTCCATGAGCTAAAGTACTCGAAGATAAAAATGCTAGAATTGTTTGAGAGAAAATGTGTCCTCTCTTCATTTCGTTTAAATATTTTGATTTTTTCTCCATTCATTGAGCACTTGATAAAACATTTATCAGGGGAAGGTATTAATACCACAGTTTATTATTGCTGACAGAACAAAGATGACAAGAACACTTTGAATGTCAATGTTGATTGAGGGAGTAATTTTGTCAAAAATGTTATTAGGAATATGGATGAAGAAGCAACAAAATACTTCTGAAGTATACATGATATGCTGATTTTTGGCTTTCTTCTTATAGCAATCGTCATAGATTTCTAACCTTTCTAGTTGTCTTGGTAATTGGTTTGGTCCAGCTTCTGGAACATTTTCTCAGCTCAAGAACAGGAAATCGAGTGTTTGACATTAAGTTTGAAATCATGAAAACCTCTAGTTGCTTTAGGCTAGGAAAAAATCATAACCACTGTTTTTTAGAGATATTCTTGTGTTTCAGTTGACTTTTAATGAGTAGATTGTACTAGGTTGACCAGAAACTCATTACTGCTTCCCTTTAAGATTTTAAGAATTAATATAATAGGGTTTTCTCTAGCTGATTTGGTCAGGGTTGGATCTAAGGCATCTTTTCCTTTCCTGTAGATGCTTCGATCTTGACCTTTCAGTTATATTTGGTGATGAATGAGGTGGCCACTAAGAAAGTATATGTTCTCCATTTATGATTTCATTACCTGGTTTGCTTTTATGCATATCTTTTCCACTTTTATGCAGAAGGCCAAAATGCTATTCTTTTTGTTCTTGCAAGTTTAATATATCGAACATGACTTCTGTGTCCAACTATAGGAATATGTTCAAAATCTCTTGCTAGGTGATTTCTGTAGTTCTTTTAATAAACGCTTTTGTTGTTTTTTGTCAGATCTAAACTAGGTGTTATATTATTAAACTTATTAA